>APFE030900636.1:112500-131853 GCA_000404065.3 Pinus taeda | reverse complement strand
AGTGACTTTAGTTTGTTTGTTTCTAAGATAGCTACCTGTCTTAGTGGGACTAGCAGCTCTGAACGGACACTAGTTTTCCTGATAACAAAATGGCGACTCCACTAGGGAGTGAATAGCTTGTTTGCTTGTTTCTATTTTGTTTGCTTTATAAACTATAGATGGAGCCTGAAGTTAAGCCAGCTAGCCTTCAAACTGCTTTTGCTATGCAACTGCAAAGTAGATAAACATTGCTTCAGTCAATCTCCGGGTTAGTTTATGAATTAAACATCTAACTTGCAAACATCCTAAGTGCCCTAGTGGTAGCTCAAGTAACATCATTAGATCAACCCCTATGTTTTGTGTTTACTGACTATCATTAGCTCAGCCTAAATCCCTGAACTAAGCTGCAAACTATGAGCAAAAACCAAGCCCAGTCTCGTCCCTGGACCATCGCACTGTCTCTCATTAGCAGTCTGGATGCATCGCACCTCTCGTGTGCTGCAGGTGAGATGCATCCCTATTTCCCTGTGTTACAAGTGCGATGATTAGGTAAGACTGTTTCTACCTAGATTTTGTTTTCTTTTCATTATCTTTAGCCTTTGTTGTCTATGATCAGTGTACCGCTGTTGAAACTCCCTTCCTTTGCATTATTTGACCTCTGTTGTATAAATAATTGTGAATGTTTTTATGTATTTTTCGCCATTTACAGTTCTCCTTTGCAAACAGTAGCTTAATCGAACTTTCGTCTTTTGATTTGAAAGTGTCGCAAGTGTCGTTTTCAGTCAAAGAAAAGAATCCTCCTCTTTTTGATAGTCGATTACACTTTTGCTCTTGTATTTGATTTGAACTAATAGTACTTCGTGTCGAAAGTAGTTTTCAACTCAAAATCGCAAAATGTCATCTTAGTCTTCCTTTCGTTTTTTTGAAAATAAAATTGTTAGTATTGTCGCTTTGAAAGAAAGATAGTTCAGATCTATACTTAGCATTCTTTTTGTCATTCACACATCAAGAAAGCGGAAAACAAATACATGCATGTGCATTTGCATTTAGACTTCTTGTGGAGATTGATTTAGGACAGTGCATCTTAGTGTCTGTTCTCTGCTCTATGTTGAAAGAATTTCACTTCTCTTTCCTTAGTAGCTAGAATTTTCATTGCAAAAAGGGAAATAAATGATTGTTTATCATCTTAGATTGCATATTTAGGAATTGTATATCTACATCATGCAGTGAACCTTAAAGGCAAACTTCTTAAGAAATATCAACTGTAAAATAAATTTCAATGAACATAAAAACACTTTGGAATCTAATGCACAACATTTAGAAGTCTAGGCCAGAGACGTATTCTGACGTCGTAAAGCCTGGTAACTATCGCTTTCGTTGTAGGTTGGTTGATTCCTCCTCTTTGAGACGACAAGTACCAGGATGGACTTGTGCTCCCACGTACCGTCGAGTATATATTGGGAGACCACAATAGGCTACATCCTTTATCCTTAGGAAGTAGTGTTTGTCGCCCTATCAATCATAATGCACTGAACACAGCGTTCGGGAAGATTGATTACCGTACCATAAAAAGTATTCTACAGTTTTGCGATTGGTTTGGTAATCCCTCTGTCTAGATTTCCAGAGTAGTCACTTTCATTCATTTTCAAACTCCTTAAAAAAAAGGTCCATCTGAGCACTTGTCACTTCAGGCTCATTAAAAATCGAAGGCGACTAGAGTCATCTTTAGCTTTTTCTCGACTCTTAAAAATTAAAAAAGAAATTTGTGTCAAAGTGTCATAAAATTCATTTAATTTGGAATCACATTTTCCCCTGTTTATTTTGAGTTAATCAAGTAATCCGCAATCGTGGAATAAAGTCAATCAAAACCCCGTTGTTCGCAGAGACTAATGAGTCAACCGTCTTTGACTCCGGAAACGAAACCATTTCAAGCCAAGCGAACTCGTTTAACTGGGTCAAAGTCTCATGGTTTGTTTGAAACTTGTGTTTCAACATCCTCAGAGACTTTGGTTACTCCAACTATTTCTGGTATCCCTGCCTCTACAGAAAAAGTTCCACAGTTACAAGAGGACATTAGAACTGATCCTAGTGTAACGGTAAACACTTCTATTCTCGAACTAGCTCCATCTAGGGCTGGTTCGGAAGGTGTTACCCCTCCAGCATCTGTCGCTGCAGAGTCTATACCTTCTTCGGCACCAGAAATATTTTACGGACCTGACGTTCTACCTCTTCCACCTGGACTGATTACTATAGAAGAGATTACGGAGGATCTTCCATCTAATACTTCATTGCATTTTGGAACTGAGATCCACCTATATCCTTCTACTTCAGAAGTTAGTCTCCCTTCATCGCAAGTTCCTGTAGAATTTCTAGGAAGTCTTTTGGATAGATTCAATATATCTGAACAACCATCGACATCTAGGACTGTGTCATCTGACACAACAACAGCAGAACCTCCTGCCGCCACTCCAACAATGTTCGTTGGTGTACCATCTGTCCCAACTAGTTGCCAACCACTAGATGGAGTCCGCCCAGGGACTGTCTCGATAGTATGGTCCGTTCCTATTTGTTCATCCAGAACCTTATCTGGAATCTCTTATGTTGAGTCTCAGCAAATTGATCCCTCGCAACAGTATCAATTTGGGCAGCCCAGTCTCCAAAGGCCAGTTTTCTCTTTGAACACTGGATTGCTGCCATATGGGGGGCAGTATGCCTTTTCATTGTTTCCTTTGGGAGAACAACCATATGGGAGTTCACAACAGAATTTGGGTCAGGCTGGAATCACATCCAGTGGTTGGATACCAATACTGCCTCAACAACCAAGAGTTGTATATTCTATACAACCAGATCAACCTGTGTCAAATATTCCCACTACACCGGCTATCGTGATGGTGTCACAAGTACAAGCATTGCTTGTTGTATGTCAACCTCAAGTTTCCCAGCTCATAATGCAACAGCCTCTTGTCTCCACAACTCAATCACAACCGCCGATTAGTGGGTCCTTAACCGAAGTGACCCAGGCTCAAACGGGTACCATAACCCCTCATCTTGGTCAAACATCCAGTATTGGGCAACAGCAAATGGTCTCACAGCCATGGATGGTGTAATATCAACAACCGCAATTCCAGCAAACTTACCGAGGACCTGAGCAACAAAGCTTTGCAGGTAATGGGCAGCCGTATATTCAAAACGGTTACCAACAATCATATCATAATGATTATGCCCATCAACCTTATCAAAGTTATCAGCCTCAAATACATTATGCTGGTATGCAAAGACCCACACCTCAGGTGATCCCATCTTATCCTGGGTATGCTTCACCAAACCTTAATCAACAGTTGCCCTTTGTAGCAACTCTAAAGTTACCATATCTGAATCAATTAACAAATGATCCAATTGCTTATGCCCCTTGGTGGTCGGCGATTCTTCATAAACTTCCGTCAGATATCCCTAAATTCAATGGAAATTTGGGTGAAGATCCGTCGAATCATGTGATGACCTTTCATCTGTGGTGTTCGTCCAACACTCTCAATGATGATTCGATTAGGATTCGCCTTTTTCAGTGAACGTTAACTGGTCCGGCAGCAAAGTGGTACATTGAATTGCCTAGAGCTTCATTCGATAACTTCAGCACCCTCGCCACAACCTTTTTAACCCATTTTCAGTTACCAATAAGGTACGAAACAAGAACAGAGCTTCTTACCAATTTTAAGCAGACAACGGCCACTCACATATCTGATCATATTCATGAGTGGCAATGTCATCATCGAATGGTAAAAACATATGTTCCTGATCAGCTGTTAGCTGAATGGTTTATTAAGTCACTGTTACCCTCTATTACAGAAGATGTGGCCAAAGGGGGGGTCGTCACTGGAGAGCAAGTCATTGCTCATGCGCAATATTTGGATTTGATCTATACCCAGTCTGGCATGCTCTATGACAAAATCCCTGATGCTCCTAGACCACAGTTTTTCGTTCCTCCTCCTCCTAAATCAAACAAAGACTCTCATGCCGGCGATGGCGTGATAGGTATGACCAACACGAAAACCACAAAGGCTTCATATAAAAAATCCCGTACGGTTTCTGGTCAAAATGCAAATGAAGAACTTTTTGCCTTGGAGGTTAATGCCATGTCGACCAACAAGGGTAAAGAACTAAAACGACTAGGGGACAAGAAGAAAGGGAAAAGCAAAAAGAAGAAACAAGATGATTCGTCTCCTGAAAAATCTTTTGCAAACCCTTATGGACAAAGGAAACCCGGTCATCCATGCTTTATATGCGATGAGGATCATTGGACGAAAGATTGTCCACATAAAGCTAAGATTAAGAAATTCTTCAAGAACTCAAAAACCTCAATGGTATTAACTGATCCGTTTCCAAACCCTAAAACCAATCTAGTTGTTAGCGACAATGCTTCCCCATCCCAAGTGCTTATGTTGTCCATTTCGAAACAAAATGATGCTTTGATATCGACAAGGAATAAAGATTACGGGAATCCATAGCTGTCGAACAACAAGGCTACTGATCAACCTATTAGTTCGATGACAACTTCGACCGAAGTTGTGCCACCTATCATTCCTGAGCAAATGATAAAGCCGCCAAAGGGAGTAGTACACAAGTTGACATTTAATCCTCGTGCCAGAGCAGCACTGAATTATAATATAGTGGAGGATCTGGCCCAATCGCCATCCACTATGTCGACACTTGAAGTACTGCAAAATTGCCCTCCTAAAAGCATGCTCTATTATCAGCAATAGGTGGGATTGACCCAGCGGATTCCAATCTTGTGGCCTTTAACCATAAAGGATATGAACCCCAGTTACTAGCTCAACTCACTTTTCTCAACTAAATGAAAACCTTCAACAAAATTGTTCATCGAAAAATTATTGATGAGGGGGCATCTACATGTATTATGTCAATGAATTGCTGGAAAACATTAGGCTCACCGCCCTTGTCGCGGTTGTCAACGACGTTAAAAGCATTCGATGGACGGACATACACCCCATACGGGATTTTAAGTAACTTACAAGTTGAACTGGGGTGCAAAATAGTAGAAATTGATGTTGAAGTTATCGATGGAAACCTCGATTACAACATTCTAATGAGAAGGCCCTAGATTTATGCTATGGCCGCTATTGTGTCAACATACTTCAGAAAGATTGCATTTCCTTTTCAAGGAGGAATTACAACCGTTGACCAACAAACCTTCCTCCCCAACAGTTCACAAGTTACGAGAAGCATCCCCATGATCCATGGAAGCTCTCTATCACTTCAAAATATTGGAGTAGGCCTCCTAAAAGACCCTACATTGATGGGTACTTTTTCTCTATCGCCTCCGAGTAATCTGGCGGAAGTAGCCACAGTGGAGACCTGCAATATGGTATCTTCTATATCCACAAAGATTCAGAAGATTTCCGAACATGATGTTAGCATGGATCATCACCAAGTATTGCCTCAGAGCCCAATAGAAATATTATAGCAATAAATTTTCTTGGCCTGGGCAGCAAACCCAAATCAACGCTCATCGGGTGTTTGGATAAATAGGTCTAAGGAATATGGCACCTCTTCAGACCCTTGGTCACATGTACATTCTACAGACGAGGGGATCATTCAATCAATGATGATAGGAGAGGCACCATGGGAAGATTACCACCGTCGTTCCCATCTTCCGAATTGCCACGAAGATTGTTCTAACGACCTTGATTCATCCTTCAATTTTTTATTTTTTATCAAATACTATAAATACGGTGGATTCCAAGCAAAATCTGTCCAATATCGAAGAAACCATCGCCATAAATATCTTGACCAAGCCAAATGTTGTAGAGAATATTCATGTCGGCAAATCTTGTTCTTCTTCAGAACTGGAAATATATTGCGCTCTCTTTCATGAGTTCAAAGATGTCTTTGCATGGTCATATGAAGATATACCAGGCATTGACTCGAGCAGAGTTGAACACGAAATTAAGATGTATCCATATGTCAAACCGGTATGACAATGGCTTCAGCAGGTGCACCCGAAGAAAGTCGCTGCCATCAAGGCAAAAATTGAAAAACTTTTACATACTAGTTTCATTTACCCGGTTCCTCTAACCGATTGGGTATCAAACATTGTTCCTATGATGAAAAAGCAAGGAACAATTAGAGTGTGTGTCAATTACAGGGATGTAAACCAAGCTTGTCCAAAGGACAACTATCCTACACCCTTCATCGACCAGATAATTGATGAATGCACCGGATGCGAAAACATTTCATTTATGAATGGATTTTTCAGGTATAATCAAATAAATATCCGCTCTCAGGACCAGTCGAAGACTGCGTTTATATGTCCGTGGGGCACATTCGCATACCGCAAATTACCTTTCAGTTTAAAGAACGTAGGGGCAACTTTTCAGAGGGCTATGAATTATGCCTTCCATGACATCAATAACATCGTCCAACCATATCTCGACGATCTTCCGGCTCATTCGCGAAAGCGGACTAATCATCTGCAGCATTTGAGAGCTATATTTCTACATTGTCGATACTACAAGATACGACTCAATCCGCACAAGTGTGTGTTTTGTGTCGGTTCTGGTCGTTTACTTGGTTTTGTGGTTTCAACGGACAGGATTCGTCTCGACCCATGTAAGGTTTAGGCAATCATCGATATGCCTCCACCTTCAAATTTGCTTCAGATTCAGAAACTCCAAGGGAAGGCAAACTTTCTCAGGAGGTTCATTCCAAATTATGCCAAACTTGCTAAAGGTTATACGCATCTTTTGAAAAAAGAAGTACCCTTCAACTGGGATCAGGTTGCACAAGCTTCCTTTGATGCTCTAAAGGAATCCCTAGTAAAAGCATCATTAATGTACACTCTTGACTATCAAAAATACTTTAGCTTGTATCTAGCTGCGGCAGATACAACCATCGCCATGGTTTTAGTTCAAGAAAACAATGGAATCGAACATCCTGTCTATTATTTAAGTCGCAACTTAAATGATATGGAAAGAAAATACTCCTATGTTGAAAATCTGGCCCTAGCAGCTGTTCAAGCAGTATAGAGATTTCGACACTATATCCTCTTTCGCAAAACAACCATTTTGTCAGATTGCAACCCGATGACTTACATCTTGTCGCGTCAGTTACTTGGGGGCAAATATTCGAAATGGATAGCTATTTTGTAAGAGTTTGATCTGGAATTCGCAAAATCCAAATCAAAGAAATCTCTAGTTTTCGCGGAGTTACTATGCGACTTCCCATCGTCGTCCAACGATTCAACTTTCAGAGCATCAATCGTGGATGAATCTTTGTTTATGATATCGTCGAGCGATCCGTGGTATGGAGATATAATCATCTATCTCCAAACCCAAACATATAGGCCTAATACCTCTCGCTCAGAACAACGACGTACTCGATACTAAGCAAAAGACTACATGATCGTCGGTGATACACTTTACCGTCGTGGTATCGATACAGTCCTGCGAAGGTGCCTCACCCATGAGGAGGCCGAAAAAGTCCTGAATGATTGTCATTCAAGTGCGTGTTGGGGGCATCAATCTAGTTACACTATGGCACAAAAAAATTTACGAACAGGTTACTTATGGCCAACAATGTTCAAAGATTGCATAACCGCAGTCAGAAGTTGTCATGCTTGTCAAATCTTCGACTGCAAAACCAGAATACCACCTACACCTCTGCACCCAGTGATCGTTGTTAGGCCATTCGCCAAATGGGGCATAGATTTCATGACATGTAACCCCACCCCGGCTGGGGGGCATGGGTATATCATAGTCGCAGTTGACTATTTTACGAAATGAGGCAAGGCGATGCCTACATTAAATAACAGCAGCGAAACTGCTGCTCTTTTCTTTTTCAATCATGTAGTCTCTAGATTCGGTGTTCTACAAGCTATAGTCACAGATCATGGATCGCATTTCCGCAATCACATGATGGTTGAATTGACTGCCAAATTAGGACTGTCCCACGACAGCGCTACTCCGTATTATCTGCAAGCTAATGGGCAGGTTGAGGCGATCAACAAAGTCTTGAAGCACATGCTACAGAGGATGATTGGAGTCCATAAACGGAGTTGGCACCTAACCCTGTACTCGGCCTTGTGGGCATATCGGACATCAGTGAGAAATGCGACTAGATTTACACCCTTTCAGCTGGTGTATGGCCTGGAAGCGATCTTACCAGTTCAGTGCGAAATTTCATTTCTCAAGCTCGCAATCGACCTTCTCCCCGGTATGTCAGAGGAAGAAGCTTGTTTCTTGGAATTAATCCAATTGGATGAAACCCGTCGTGATGCCACCTTAGCTAACGAAGCACATAAGAAATGAGTCAAGGCGCAGTTTGACAAGACTGTCAAACCCCGTGTCTTCTCAGAAGGTGACCTGGTCTTACTTTACGATCAGGAATCCGATAAATTGGGAGCAAGTAAGTTCCAGTCTTTATGGATGGGTCCCTACATTGTTAAGCATGTATTAGCAAAAGGAGCGTACGAGCTAGTAGATTACGATGGAATTCTACTGTCGCAACCCCGAAACGGGTTGTACCTTAAGCGTTACTATGCTTGACTAAACGTAGTAATCTCTTCATATGTTTTTGTTACATTTTTGCTTTTGTCAAAAGTAATTGTTTTGGTTAGGTAATCCACTTTTGCATTTGTTGAAGATGTCGAACCTATTGGAATCATTTGTTGGATATGCCGACGGAGCTAGTCGTAGTACGCGGAATCTATCTTCTGTGCCCTGGGCCATCTTTGATCTAAGCGGCGAATTAGTGAGTTTCAGAGGGGTATGTATTGGTCGGTCAACGAACAACATCGCTGAATATAGTGTGTTGATAGAGCTCTTCTTTGATGCCATTGCACATGGGATACGCTGACTTTTCGTCAGGCTAGATTCACTACTCATCATTCTACAGCTTACCGACATTTATTCCGTTCAGAATCCAGCTATCTATCGTATGTTCCTAAGGGTCAGGACTTTGGAAACGCATTTTGAATCTATTCAATATCAACACATTTCCATAAACTTAAACACATTAATTGATTCATAGCAAATTATGTGTTAGATAGACATTTGCAACACTTATAAAAGAATTTCATCAACATTTGCATCAGGATCATATAACTTAACCAAAATAAAGCTCCGAAAATCAAAAATATATATAACTGTTTATAGTTTTTATATAATGTTCTGTGTCCAGGACAAAATTGGTGATACGACCCAAAAACTCAAAAATGCAAGAAAGCACCCTAGACTAATGGTGCTGGTGATAACAAGTCATCGCCTGTGCAATCATGCGTAGAAGTCTAGTCCATCCACTCGGCACGCCAGTGGTATGGCGTTGTAATCTCAGAGGTAAATTGTCGGTCCTCACATCCAGAATACCGAGGGTGAGGCCCTCGGTCTGATCTTGCAATACTACAAGGGTCTCGGCTACATCCAGATCGCGAAGGACAACCCTTCCTACAGCCTCTCCTGCTGGAACGACAACTGCTACCCTCGAGCACGCCGCTGGTCACACTGGTCCAATATCTGCATGGATACATGAGTTTTATTAAGTCTTGATAACATTTAAAAAACACAAGGGCATCATAAAAGCAATAAATAGAGACATGGTCAAAGATTTTTACCTATGACACCCCATTGCTCGCCAGCCGGCAACACCAAATCTGGGTCACCCCGAAAATCCATCCCGGCATATGGATACTTGGCATAAACCATCTGTTGACAGTTGAACCACTCGAAGAAGGCATCAGAGAATGAAACTTGTGACTGACCAACATGTCTAGCCATAAGGTCAACCCATCTCTGCATCCGTGGCTTTTTCGGTGCTGGCAGCTCGAGTAAAATGTACTGCGGCTGCATCTGTGGGATCTTTTCCAAGGCGAAAGCGGTCAGAATAGAACCATAACCAAAGTTCTTGGATCTTATGTTCTTCACCTTGGTAATCTATTCTTTTATCACCAGAAGTATTGCATCACACCAGTTGAATACCTTTGGTTCAAGGCATTCCAAGGCATACTGCATATAAGACCTATTGGCCAAGTGAAGAGCTGCGTTGCCAACCAATCTAGCGAAGGTGAATAAGATGGTCCTCAAGGACTGGTCAGTGATGTCTTTAATGCTAATCTTGCCATCCCAACTCAGCTGAGATCCATCTCTACAATATCGGCGAATTTAATCCCTCACGGATTCACCCCCACGGGCGGAACTTGATAGTGAGAGAGGGGCACCACGCCTCAACAAACTGCTCAAAAAGTAAACATCCTCAACAGTCAAAGGGATGGATTTACCTCTAATTTGGAACACTTGGTTAGTGGGATCCCAGGCATCGAGAAAATATTGCAACAAATTGATTTGTTGCCTCATGCTAGATATGCGGAAGAACTTAAGCAAGCCACAGTTCCGCAATGCAGTGACCGTACTCGGATCATGTAGAGAAATCATATCCTCCTCTTCATGCTCGCGTTCACGCCATGTAACGACCATCTTGCTCTGTTGAATATCTAAAGAACAAACAAGAGAAGAATTAGGATCCTGATTTGGGCAAAAACAGACAAAAATTCCTTCAAAAATCAGTGCATAAAGTTCCCTCCTTGCACCCATCGCACCCTAGCTGTGTATTGGGTGTTCCTTGACAGTCGAGTGTGCTTATGCACCCTGTCAGTCCTCTCTTTTGGGGCCCCTTCCCCCCCCAGAGAGTTTCCCGTCTCCTCCCACGTTTACTCACCCTGCCATCAATGTAGTTGCTTGTCCGCATCGGACAAGGTTTCACTTGCGTAAATGTGAGTGGGCAGGTAGCGGTCAACACCTGGAAAGATCCGGCAGCTCTGCTCATCTACAGCTCCAATTCCATTACCAGATCCACCAGCAGGGGTAGCGATGCATACTGACTGGCCAATGGCCAGCTCAATATGCATCGCACCTTTCGATGTATACTAGGTGCACTGGGGAGAGAACGAAATGTTCAAACTCCAGAGGCTCAGAAAAGCAGAAAAACATGCACATAATCAAAAAAGGAAAGAATGCAATTGAAGAGCTCAAGTTTAGCTCTTACCTAGTCTAGACGGCGCCGAAAATCGTCCACAGAATCTCCTGGAATCAGCTGAGGAAAATCGAGGGGGAAATGCACCTCCAAAGCTTCAACAATCCCAAATTTGAATGAAATGGTAAAATGAGAGGTAAAAACTACTTTTATGTTATTACTCACGTAATTCAAGTAAGGCATTAGTTTTTTAACTCATTTTTCAAGCATGTATGTACATTTCTAAGCAGTTTTATGGAGCAGTTGAATAAGTAGTATGACCGTCAAGAGAACATGGTGTTAATGGTGAATCGAACATCTTTGACTATTATCACGAGCAGTTTTATGCGAAGTTCAAGCTCGTTAACAAATAAACCTAGCAATGAGTATATGTTCCCCCAGAGTTTAAGCTCATTAAAAATGAATCCATTCGTCGATAAATAACTATTGCGATCGCATAATCATCAACTTTTGAGCCTTGGTCGTGTTCTTACCATCACCTCCACTGTTTTTAGCCGATCATACACCTCCATTTGATTTTTTACCCCTTTTTGAGGAACAACTGCGACGAGTGATTCTATTAGCCATCTTCTTTAAACTGTCGTGATTGAAAAGTTCCAACCCTTACCTGAAACCAGCTGCTATTCGAAAACATCACTCGTTCCTCAAAAAACGAGTCTCCTTTAAGCTCTTTTCCTTTGACTCGTAAAATATGAAAAGATTACCGAGCAATTGGCCTCTCCAGCTCGTTAAAGTGATCGGAAGTGTCATCCCTCCTCTAGATTTTAATCTTTTTGGACCTGAGGGATCATTACACAAAAAAATCGAGCGCTTGTCTTGTTCGACTCATTAAAACTATCGAAAAGTCATCATTTTCGTATTAATTTATACTTTTTCAGGCACTGGGGTTTCCTTTCCGTCTCTTTTCAGACTCTCTAAAATTGAAAAGCACTGAGTTATCTTTCTCATTAAACTCATTAAAACAATAGCAACAAACTTGTCCGTGCAGACAAGAGCGAGTTTCACTGTCGCTAGGCTCATTAAAATGTAGCGACGGGTTTGCCCAAAGGGAAAATTATAGAACAAGCATATGTTATCCTCCTCAAGCTTGACAAAAATAAAGAGGTATTAGTCCGCAATGACTGGAGAAAAATTGGGAAGAAAACTTGAAGAAACTTTATTGGTAACAGGTCACTCTTGAACATGACACTTTCACTCCATCACCATGATTGAGGGTTGGGTTATTCCGTTCACCGGTCATATCACCATTGGTCCTCTGTACCATCCATCCTTGGGGTTAACGCTACCAATCCATTTCGGTGTCGCTGATATGTTCAAGAGAAGTCGCTTAGAGAAATCACCAACCGAGCGTGCATCTCATCCGTTGTAATACCTTCACATTCCATTCTTTCATGACTGTCACCCTGAACCTTGTATCATCAATCGTTTTCACCTCCACAAAATTATTTGCTCCATTTCGTGTCGTAGATGTGGGATTCATTAAGGTCCCCCTACGATGGGTCACTTCTTGTCGACATCAGCACATTATCCAAGAAGCTGACTTAGGAACAACCCTTTCAGTACTTTGAAGCTTGCATGCCTCAATGACAAGTTTCTCACTTCCGGCGACAGGTTTACATCAATGGCCTTCAACCGAAAGATTTTGCGTAGTGTTAAACATCGACTCATGCATTCGCACCACGTGAATTGTACTACCATACCTTGAGGGTCATCATCATTATCGGTGATTCTTCTCGCGCCTATTAACAGCGTACATCATTGACTAGTAATCAGGTGATGTCTTTCCATGTTCGATGTCAGAACATCCTTTCACATGGATCGACTTATACTTCGGGCAAAGTTGAACGAGTTTGAAGACCCCGGATCTAGTTTCATCCATCCGGGCTGCAATATATTCATGAAAATAAAGACATCAAATGTACATCATCGCTGCACAGATAATCATCCAAGCTAAGGGATGATGGCTCTACCAGAATCATCAGTCTGCCACATAGACAGTTGTTTGTCTTATGTACATGAAAATGAATTTATAAAGTTGAGCATGGGAATGCATGCCTCAGCTAGATCATGAAAATATTATGAAGATAATGTATTGTATCATATTTTATTACAGGTCACTTTCGAATTCGAAAAACCTCGGATCCTCATGATAAAGCATTTCACCCGACATCAGAGGATTTACGACCTCATGCTTTAGGGGGCAACTGTTATAGACATATTTGGGCACTACAACCCCAATCTCATATGTCCATAAACCAAGGGCTTCTAAGCCCCTAAAAGTGTTGTTACACACCCTAAAGGAACAAGATTAGTGGATTACATCATCTCGCAGAAGTTCTCCATGAAAAACTACTCAAAACTTCTCAAAACTTGACCATGTAGACTGCTCAGTGCTAAGAGTGTGATGCATCTCACTTACTACATGCAGAAGGTGTGATGCATACTGAAAAGTCTTTCTGTAAGGTGCGATGAGCGAGAGCAAACAAATGGCAGAGGCAGTTGGCTAAGTGGAAACCCAAAGAATATTTTAGAAACTGCTCATTTGACACTTGCCTCTCTGAATTCGCCCAGGGATGAGTAAGAGATCATGAAATCTACAAGTGGAACCAAGAACTATCAGAGAAATGACACTAATCAAAAACCCAGAAGCTGACTCACCCACCTACAAACATCTATATATGGATCCCTCATCCTAGAGATCCAGAAGCTGGAATTTTGTATCTTGTAAGGAAGTGTTGTTGGTTTTTCTGTGGAACATCATAGTGTTGGGTGATCTAGCTTTTCATGAGATGAAGAGGGCTTTCACGCTGGGAGGATGGCGTTGGGTCAGATCAATGGGTTGTAATTCTCTCTTCTACTACTTCTATCAATAAAACTATTTGAGTTTTCCTCCATATTCTTGTATATCTCTGAATCTTGTATTGATATATGCATTTGTATGGTTAATATATATCTAATCCTATATTGTTTATTATTATAAATCTTTATGCTTTGATGGTATTATGTTGCTTTGACTTTACAGGTGTTCTTTGAAGCGGGCAAGTGAGGAAGGAGTCGCAAAGATCTATCAAAGGGGAGAGGAAACAAGCAAGGAGCCAAGCGAAACACTGAGGTTGGTACTCTCTGCTCCTCTCTCATCTATTTCTCATAAAGGAAAACACAAGTGACGTTAGTTTGTTTGTTTTTAAGATAGCTACCTGTCTTAGTGGAACTAGCAACTCTGAATGGACACTAGTTTTCCGATAACAGCCTTCCCATTGAAAAAAAAATTGGACCACCAAAAGTTGGTTTTCAAGCATCGACTAAGTGAGGATACAATTGTCTCACTTGTCCAATCTCTATCCACTTTGCACTACTCGGCTTTGAACCCTTGAGCCCAATTATAAAGTACTCAACATCTCCCCTACACGTTGTCCTCACCTCACTGTCTAGAACTGTGTCTTCTTGCAATTCATTAAGATATTCAGGTAACAGGTCATCAATGGAAGGCAATTGACTCTGCTCTTCGAGATCCTCAATTAGTGAGGGTCCAAATAGTCTCAAGCAATCTGCGTTTACAACTGAGTAGATGTGCATGTAAGCTGGTAGATCAAGACGAAAAGCATTCTCACCAATTTTCTCAAGTATCTTGAAAGGTCTATACCTGATAGGCTTTAGCTTTTTACTTTCACCTTGCATTCTGCCCTTGCTGATATACAGCGAGACTTGGTCTCCAACTTGAAAACTATGCTCCATCTGATGCTTGTCATGCCTTGCCTTATATCTGGCCTGGCTCTTTTCCAACTGTTCCTATACTGCCTAGTGGATCTCTTGGATTTGTTCAATGAACCTAATTGCCTTGTCCACATGGTTGTGTCCCTCAACTATGGTGTCTTTACCAAAGACAAAATCCAAAGGAGACCTTGGTGTGAAACCAAAACAAATCTCAAAAGGAGATCCCTGTGTAGAAGAATGTTTTGTTATGTTGTAAGCATGCTACACATAACATAAATGTTCATCCCAAAGCTTATGATGTTCGCTGCAATATCCCCTGAGTCACTGGATCACTATCCTACTAACTACTTCGGTCTGGCCATCGGTTTGTGGATGGAAAGTTGTGCTTTTCTTTAGTTTGGTATCCATCAGTTCCCACAGACTTGACCAGAGCTTCCCCACAGATCAGGTGTCTCGATCAAATACAATGGAAGTGGGTAATCCAAAATGAACCCATACATGTTGAAAAAACAGTTTTGCAGTTTGTTCAGCGGTAATCTGTTTATTACAATGTATCAAAATACACATTTCGCTGAACCTATCCACAACATATAGATAATCATGACATTTCCTAGATTTAGGCAGTCCTCCAACAAAATCCATGGAAACACTTTCCCAAGGGTGAGAAAGCACTGGTAATAGAGTGTACAAGCCTAGCGTTCTATCGCTGGGCTTGCTTTTAGCACACAGTACATCCTCTTATATATCTAGAAACTGTCTCATTCATTTTTGGCCAATAACAAAATCTAAACAGTTGTGCAACTGTTTTACTTACCCCAAAGTGACCTGATATTAGAAAAGTGTGTGCTTCTCGAATTATCTTTACTCTTCAGTTTCTGGAATGCATAACTTCCCACAATGATATAGGAGTCGGTCTTTTACATGATAATCCAATTCTTCTATTCGTTTGCCTTGACTTAAAGTTGCATATACATTTTTGAAATCTATATCTTGAGCATATTGTTCAATGTAGATCTCATATAACACAGAATTATGCTTGAGTATAGTAGATGCATTTATAATGGGTCTAGATAACAAATTTGCAACTTTATTGTGTGCTCTTTTTATATCTGATGACTAAATGAAACTGTTGTGGAAAACCCTATGATTGTGTCTCAGCAGGAGAAGGATAAACCACTCAGTCTGCCTACATAGCAAACCACTAGGGGAAGGTTGGACCACTCACCTTATGGTTGCTCATCGCTCCACGATGTACCCCCAAGCCCCCCAAAGCTCCCAGAGCTCAATGTCCATATCATATAGGACCCTTAGGAGAGAATCTCTCCACGACTCCTAGTCGTTCTCAAAATGTCACAAATTTCACTTTTCCCAAGGGCTTCAACAGAATGTTGGCGACCTGTACATTAATGCCAATGCGATGGAGCCTTCTTGCTCATCAGTGTACCATATCCCAGATAAAGTGGTACATAATGTCTATATGCTTGGAGTGATCAGAAAATATGGGATTCCTCAATAATCGAAGCCCCCTCTAATTGACACAAAAGATCACAGTGGTATCTATCATGTGTACAAACAGCGCACTGAAGAGCTTCCATGACCAGATAGCTTCACACAAAGTCATACTTGTAGCTATGTATTCGGTCTCGGCGGTGCTCAAAACAACCATCTTCTACTTCCTGCTCATCCAGGATATCGAAGTAGAACCAGCTCCTAGAAGTGCTCTTGCAATCCTCCACACTCCCTGCCCAATGAGCATTCGAATAATCATGCAGCGTTACATTTCTGGCAGTGTATCTCAATCCATGACAAATTGTGCCCTGAAAATATCTCAAAAGATTATTGGCACCAATCTAGTGAGGCTCAACCATATATGAGCTCAACATGCTAACAGCAAAATATATATCCGGATAGGAGTTCACCAAGAACATCAATGCTAGAATGAGTTTATGAAACTCAGAGGCATTTCCCAAATCAATTCTGGCATCCTTACCACATAACTTCTGAAAGTTATGCTCCATCGAGGTAATTATGGGCTTGTAGTTTACCATTCCAAATCCGGAATCCAACTCCCTCTTACTTTTGCAAATGAGAGGGTCTGCACCTGTCAGAGAGAGGTCGTCCTCATAAGGTGTCAGTGTGAGTGGTTTATTATACAAAACCTTCAAGCAAAGGTTTGGATCGGCTTCACTCCTAGTGAATCTCAGCGTCATCGGACAACTATCAATCCTCTCATATCAAGCCCGGGGTGTTAGCTTTAAACATAAAGAGCTTTCTTCAACCTGCATACATGAGATCCCTGATCATGAATCTCAAATACCTTGGATTGTTCCAAACCTGTGGACTTGCTACATGAAGGGAATGGTGCCTTTATAAAATTTTCCTTCGATACATCTCAGACATGTACCTTCATGCTCTTTTTCAATTCAGGCATCCCTGTCACCATTTGACTCACATCAGGTAGGGTCCCATAATAAGTAGATTTCCGGTGCTATAGACGAGATGTGTCAACTGACATGGTCCCCAATGGACTTCCTGCAACTTGATACAAATTGCCAACCTTGAACCCATGAGTAAAAGCATCTTTGAAAAATTCATTTTCAAACACATACCTTTCCATCGATGAATGCCACCATGAAACCTTTGACTTCCATCGCTGAAATGGACACCAGGTTTTTCTTGCGATCAGGTACATAAAGAGATTCTTGTAAATGAATCGAGTTACCCTCATTCAATTGAGAGGTAACATTCTCTACACCCTTTCCGAGATAGGTGGTATTGACTTCAAGTATAATCCCATGATTGTTTCCATCTCTACCAAATTACAGAGAGCACCCTTCTATTCGATGAAGTGCCTTGAAGCACTACAATCAATAAGCCAGATTCTCAAAGAGGCTGGAGGAGAGGGCCAATATAAGATAATGCTTCTTTATCTTGTTAGAAACAACATTTGATTCTTTATACCTAGGGTTCCTTGCTTTCTTTGAAGAGTCGACTATTTCCTTAATGACCTGCATTACCTGTGATTCCTTCGATCATTGAATATGTCCCTAGAATGATTGTTATCTTCATCAAGTGATGTGTCCCTACCGTTCGGACACTCCTTTCGCATAATGGCCGAACCCATTGAAAAGACTTCCACTGCGCCATTCTGATAATATTCTATGCTTCATCTTCACCCTTGGTGAATTTGATGAGGGATGAGGAATCCATTGCCTTTTGTCTTTTCCCAACTGTCTTTGGTGATTGCTATTTCACTCTTGCTTGGGCTTTGTCTTCACCCTGGCTCTGATACCATGTTAATTTTAGGTATGTTCTATGTTTAGAGCAATTTATTTCAATTTTCACAGTTAGCTCAATATCTTTTACAGATTAGCAATCACATCAACATAATAGTAAATTGCAGATAGAACATAAACATGAATCGCAGAAGACAAGCCAAGAAAAGAGGACATAAGATGTAGCACTAGCCAGGGACAAACCCCAATGTGGGGAAAACCTTGATCAATTCTTCTTATATGTTCTTCAATAGTTCAGCGAAGAGAGAGATAGTACATATACATCAGAGGTTTACATATACACTTATCTAAATAAAAACAGAGATCATCTCTAAGAAGATGATACATGAGGTAGTTGGACTCAATTGAAGACATGTTACTTTAACTGATTCTCCAAAGTGACTCCATCACCATGTTGAGTCTATCACTATGTTGCACCATCATACCATGTTCCGCATCACTTAGCTACACCATGTTGCACCATCACTATGTTCAGCATCACTTAGCTACACCATGTTGCACCATCACTATGTTCAGCATCACTGAGCTACACCATGTTGCACCATACATCTTATACCTGTCGTTGCTATTGTGTGCACTATGCTACATTATGCATCATGTACCCTCCGTTGCTACTATGTGCACTACGCTGCACTATGCACCCTGTTGTCTATAATGTTACAGCATTCATCATAAGACCAAGGTGGCTAACTATAGTGCTATGGCCTGCGGCCTAGCACATAGCAATGCCAATGTCTTCTCCTCTATGACAGCATTAGAGTGACAGCAATAGGCTTTCGTTAAGACAACAATTGGATCTATCATCCAAGACTGTGTTTCAATCAAAATAGCAGTTAGAGCATCCTTATTTAGAACAACATTAAAGATCGTTGAAGGTGTGGATTTTTTATCTTAGCGTTTAAGTGTGAGAGCATTCCTTCCATAACAGCGAGGGTATACCTTTCATGACTACGTGTAGGATGAGGATTTTTGCTTCCATGACAGCGAGGGCATTCCATGTGTAGAACACTCTTCTAAGACAACGTTTAAGTGGCATCTCCATTAGGCAGCGTGGCAACTAAGTTTAGGGCATCTCCTCTCCCTTAGACATGCAGCGAGGGTTCCTACTTTCATTTCCATGGTTGCGTATTTAGGGCATCTCCATAACTGCGGTTAGGGTCACCCTTGGAACAACGTATTAGACCAGAGTTGTCTTCCTTGACAACGTAGAGGATTAGGGCATATCTTCTTCACAACATCACTGCGTCCTAGATCTAGGTCATGCGTAGGGCTATTATGAGCTAGGGCATCATCTTCTAGGACTGTGTTTCCACTTAGGAATTCTTCT
>APFE030900636.1:82745-99110 GCA_000404065.3 Pinus taeda | reverse complement strand
TATAACACCATTTAATGAATTCCAAGAGGGACCTTATGCTCAAAAAGAGAATGCCTTCATGTCTTCTACAATTTTTCACTCTTTCCACTAAATGTTAGGCTAGAATTTCCATTTGAAATCCTTGTTAGAAACACAAGTTGTTATGGGAGGGAGAAGTTCAGGCCTTGACATGAGGAAAAATGAATGCAACCTTCGTTGTCGGCTATTCAATCGAGACCCACCACTGATTAAAGGGAACATCAAGCAGCAAAATGGAAATTTCACATGTTAGGTGTGAATGTAAGAGAAACAACAGTATGTTCGAGGGGATGATTGAGAGCTGACAAAGGGCGACAACTGTCAAACCTTAATACCCATCACATCTACAACATTGATTTCTCATTGAATTAATTGCTCTCCATAATGCTCCACTTCATTTTTATTATTCTAAAAATATCATGCCACATTACACCTTTGTTAAATTTTGAAATCATGGTAATGAGGAAATTATTTAGCATTCATTATTCAATTCTCTGAGCCCTGCATTCAAACTTTTGTTTTCCTCGTATCATCAAGGCCTCACCCTCACTAGCTTTGTCCTCTAATTGGGTGTCTGAAGTGTTCTTAATCTTGTTATCTGTAATATCTACGAGGGATTTGTGAGGTGAGTTGCGAGCTGCAGCTGGAGAGTTTTGAGGTGAGAGTTGTGACAGAGCCTAACCTTTGGCAGTTTAAGCCTGACAAAGCCTGATCTATGGTGAAATGTTGTGAGGTGAGAGTTGTGAGGGAGCTGTGAGGTGAGAGTTATGGTGAGATCCATGAGGTGAGCTATGAGCTGTGGTGGGAGAGTTGTGGCAGAGCTTGACCTCTGGCAGTTTGAGCCCAATAGAACCCGAGTTGTGGTGAAACATTATGAAGGTTGAGCTTTAAGCAGTGAGGGATAAGCCTTGAGCATTGAGGGAGGAGCGTGAACACTGAGGGTTTGCACATGGAGGAGTGAGGCCCACATTGAGCACAATGTTGAGTTCCTTTTTTAGCTGAAGGAATAGGTCAGACCCACGGTTTCATTTTCAACTGAAGGGATAGGCCAGACCCACATTTTCCTCATTTTCATATTATTTTTTGTGCATTTTTGGTCTTCATTTCAAAACATCAAACTACATCTCTATAAAACCAAGCCCATTAAACCTTTGTTAATGAGAAAATTTTAAAGGCAAAAGCATTTTAGTATGGAGACAAGGGGGTCCAATGCGAAAAAAACATTGGTTTTGGTGGAAAACAAACATCCAAGAATCTTGGAGGTAGGGAAAGTCATATCAAACAGTTGGGAAACAGTAAACGGATTCCAAATGCAAATATCAGGTTTAATTTTAAGGGGGGTTTCAGAGGAGGGTTGGTGCACACCCTAGAACCACACTTTCTGAATCTCAGGAGGAGATAGGAGACCTACCCCAACACTCTTACTAATAATGTAAGTGGGACTTCGATCCCCCTTTTTCCTTGGGTGCATCAAGCTAATGCATTCGACACAAAGGAATAGTTGATTTTTGTGGATGAGAAGTAGTACAAGGGGATTTTAAGTCGCAAACAGGCCAAAAAGAAAAAGATGAGACAATCACAGAGAAAAAAAAATTACTTGGATCCTACCGAAATCAGCGAAAAGTAATGCAAGTGTTACTATCAAGTTACAATTATTAGTAGAGGAACATGTAGGGCAGAGGGTGGTTAACAGTAAAAATAAGGTGATCTTATAGACACATGAGGGGTCTAGCCCAATGCAGGGTGAAATCAAAGTTACACCAGCAAATAGAGAAGAAAAAAGCATGGATGCATACAGCCCCACAACCACTTCGTTATTATGGTTAGCTGAGCTTTATGTTTGCAAACTCATGATCATGAAAAAAAAGAATTGAATTCATTGAGCTAAAAGGGTAATTCGAGGATCTTAAGTTAAAAAAAAAAAAAAAAAAAAAAAAAAAAAAATTGAATTCATTGAGCTAAAAGGGTAATTCGAGAAAAAAAAAAAAAAAAAAAAAAAAATCGAATGCCAATTAGAAACTTGAAAAGGAAAACAAGATCCTCAAAGAGCAGGTAATAAACTTACAAAGTAATATGGAAAGAGGGCAACGAGAATTGGTCACATTGAAACAAGGATTAGAGCAAGTGAAAGTGGTAGAGGAAAAAGACACAGGGACAAAGAAATTCAGATGGAAGAGCTTCGGTCAATAATTGCAAACAGGGAAATGAAAGAATACAAAATAAGACAACAAATAGAAGAGCCTAAACCCTGGGCTCAAATAGTAAAGGAACCATTGGTTGAGCAAAAAGAAACCATAGAGAGACTAATCAAGAGACAAATAAGAGAAGAAAAAGATAGACAAGACAAGTCCACAAATTTCATCATCAAAGGTTTGAAGGATTATGGAGAGAAATATAGAATAGATATTTTAACAAGGCATTTTCTCTGGGATATATTGAAATGGACAGGTTATATCCAGCAAGCAAATAGGATAGGTAGGAAATCATAAAGAAGAAGGAATAGACAAATGAGAGTTACTTTAAGAAAAACATAAGACAAAATAGTTATCCTAAAAAATAGGGGGCTACTTAAAGGCACTCACATTTATCTAGATGATGACTTGACATGAGACCAACAGGAAGATCAAAGGAAGGAATGGGAGAAGGTGAAATCAACAAGAGAAGCACAGAAGTGGGAGTGGTTGAAAAATGGGAAAGCTCAAATCAATGAGCGTTTAACAAATCACAAATAGGGATTTGGGTCCCCCTGGGAGTATCTAAGAATGGTAAGTTGGAACTATGGAGGTTTGCCATGGAGGAGAGGATTGGGATTGGGGCCCATAGAAGAATGAAAAGACATAATTATCCTTTTAGAAACCCATGAGCATGAGGGCTGCAGGGTTCCAGAATATGAAGGTTTCAATAAGGTTTTAGTGTGGAATGAAGAAACATGAATAGGAAAAGGGCATAGAGGGATCACAGTTCTAATAAGAGAATCGCGGGGAAAAATAGTAGAAGTGGAAAAAGAAGAAACAAATAAGCAATTTATATGGTTGAGTATAACTAACAACAAAGTAACATTCAGGCTAGATGCATGTAACTTTTCTCCAAAAAACTTGAAGCTTTACAAGAAGATAAATTTAGATAACGAAGACCCTTTTGGTGCTTTGAAAAAGATATCTCTGCCTTTATAATACTAGGAGATATAGTGTTAATTGTGGACTTTAATTCTAGGACAACAGACAATCAGTCTATTCAATTGGGAAGTAAGGAGAATATGGACAACAATCTGTTGGGCGCAGGATCCCCCAAGGGAAGTTTTGGGGCCTAAAGCCCATATTTTGGTCAGTTTTGCAATTCCAATGTAAAGACTCTGCATTTTGTGGGTGCAGAGAGCGTAGTTTGTTAAAGAGTAATAGGGTTGTCTGCCCTTAATTTTGATAATGTAATTTCGGTTGTAGAAGATCTACCCATGGTCCGCAGACCATGGGATTGTATAAATAGAGTGAAGCTCTAAGTAGTTAAGGCAGCTAAGCATATCACAATATGGAAAAGATATGATGTATGTGAGATAGTTCTAAAGTGTAAAGTCTAGTTTTGGGTCGTAGCGTAGGAAGAGGCTCTACAACTGAGTGCACAGAGGCCTAGTAGTCCGCAGCTGAGTGCGCGAACCCCTGCAGCTGAGTACACAGGGCGAGTCAAGTCTGTAAATAGTGGAAGTATTAATAAAGAGAAGTTTCTATCAATTCTGCATCTTTATTTCCTATTTTATGCATTTGTTATATTGGGTATGAATTTCACTTTTAATGCTTATATTATGCACGAATGTGTATAATTGTATTGGCTAAGTGAACACAAGATAGAATATCTGTTTACGCGAAGATAATCAAGACCTGTTAATAAGATAAGTAAGATACTTGGCGTATTTTAGGAGATATAGCAATTTGTTGCCTTAGTAGCGCAAAAGGACTTCAGCCCCTAGTGTGGGCTGTGCGAAAGTCGATTATAACAAATCGTGAAGGTACTGAAGGGTAGAACAGTGCGCGAAGCAACCTACATGAAGGCAGGTTTAGTTGGACTAAACCGACATCATATCCATCTCAAGGGTGCGGAAACTTGGTTCCAGCATTCCCCCCATACTGCTTCGGGTGAGACTTCAGTCTGCACTCCGTGTGCTGATGCCAAAAGGGCCAGTAGTGTAGGGATTTGTTTGGCTAAATAACTCTGAACTTGGGTCAAGCCCCCATAAGCCAACAAATGGTTTCGTTGCCGGGACCGGAATCTGCATGAGAGATGTGTGATGTCGTATCATTGGAATCCAACTAAGAAAGAAATCGACAGCTGGTTGGACAGAAGAATTCACGAGTTCGCAGCGCAAGAGAACAGAAACCCATGACTATCAAAAGAAGAGTGGCTAGACAGCTACCTGTATACAGAGATCCATGAAATCTTTTTCGCGTCCTTCCCTACTAAGCTATACGAGTGGATCGTGAAGCTAGCAAATAGCCAAGGAAGGTGGAAACTTGACGGTCCTATTGTGTGGAACCCATAGATGATGTAAAGATTGGAAGCATCAGAGGATAAGATCGCACGCTTCGTCAATCATTGGCTCGATCGTATTATAGGAGGATTCGTTACTGAGTTCGCAGTTGACACCTAAGTTAGCTACAGTGAAGCAGAGTGACACTTTCTCAAAGGACCACAAGGTAAGTACGTAAAGTTTTTAAATACTTGGATTAAAATGTTGTTGTGCAAAAAGTGGGTTATGTAGTGACCTTGATGTTTCGGGTTACGTGAAGCGAAAAGGTTTATAGGGACAAAGGAAATAAGGGTCCAGAAAATGGCTCCTTGATTTCACCACCACGAGGAAACGAGGAAGAGCTCGCGAAGGTCTCTCCATGAAGTGCTATTTATCTAATAAGACAACGAATTCCATTAATACCATCTCCAACCACACCACCACTGGCTTCACCGCCATCGCTTCCATCTTCACCTGTACCAACTCCACCACCACCACGATTCAATATGGTAAGCACAGTGAAGTTGTTTGTGTTCAAAGTTTTACGAAATGAGGATCTGGACCAATTCTGGTTCATTGTAAGGGTTGTATGGGAAGCACAAGGTGTTACAGATGACCATATAAAGAAGGCAATGTTGGTTAGCGCTTTGCAGGATTGCACGCTGACCTGGTATATTAAGTACTCCAACGATAACCCAAATGCGAGAGTCGCAGATATCCAAGCAGCGCTAAATAGAGAATTTAGTAGGCCTAAATCTGAAGCGCAGTTGATCATTGGATTTAAAGAGATTACGATGCTACCAGGCGAAATTCCTTGGGAGCTGGATCAGAGGTTGAAATGTACAATTCACGAATCAAATATGAATCTGACCGATGGATAGCATCGTGAGTGGTTTGTAGCTTCGCTATTACCACATTTAAAAAGTGTGTTATCACAGTAGAAGATAACAACTCTGACAGAGGCCTTAGAGATCGCTATGAGGCTACATGAGACCCCGATGCAGGATCCTAATTTGGGAGTTCAACAGATCCATGAGCAGCTAAAGAATTTGTGCCTTGAGATGCAGAGTTTGAAACAGGACAGGACGGTTCAACCAAAAGTGTGTGAAGAAGTGTGGTGCGTAAAATGCAAGAGCTAGGGTCATGACAAATACCATTCCCAGTTTTTACAAATTACCTCACAGGAGGAGGACTGATGCTTTTAAGGCTGAAAACTCAAGCAGGACCTAGTGCAGCGCCTGCTTTGTGGTGCGTGATTTGTTAAATAGTTGGAAAACATGCCACAGACAATTGTCACTTGTTACAGAAGTATAAGCAAAATTCGCAATACTTTTTCTGCAACTTTTGCAAGTCGGTGGGGCATGACGAGTGTACTTGTAGAAGTTATGAGTTGATGATGGAAAGAACCCCCACCTACAGGGTTCAGGCCAAAATGCGACCCCTTGAACAAAATATAGGAATGGCACGAACAGGATTTTAGGGGCGTAGACGAGGCCGAGGTAGAGGAGGACCTGGTAGAGGTCACAGATAGTTGACTTGCTACAATTGCGAAGGGCCAAGACACTATGCCCACGATTGCACCAATCCAATGCACCTATCGTGCAAGTATTGCACGCTATTCGATCATGAGACAGAAGATTATCCTACGCTGATAGCTAGGATACATGACAAAGGAGTGTTATTGCCTCCCCCAACTCAAAACCTGCAGATGATGAGGTTTATGCCACATGAGGAAAACCCAAATGTAAACATTGTGCTCCGAAAAGGAATTGCGACAGGAGATGACAAGGGCAAACAGCCAGAAGATAGTACTTGGGTATGCAAAGCTTTGATGAAGGAAGCAGAGTTTGATTTGGAGCGCACTCGGGAAACCTTCATAGAAGCTAAGAAGAGCTTCGCGGATGCCTCCACTTCAAGAAGCAAAGATAAACCAGAGCTGGATATGGACCCATCCATGCTGACAAATTTCCTTGAAACATGCATGAAGTTACTACGCGATAGTAAAGCTATGAAAGGGTTACAGGAACTCATCAATAGATGTGTTGGGACCATGCCAAGAGAACTGCGCATAGTCCGGAAGATCGGAAAGCATAAGACAAGGACAAGCCGTGAAATGAGACTCACCGTGTAGATTGGAGAATATGAGATGGATCAAGTCATTATGGATTTGGGATCAGATGCAAATGTTCTACCGAAGTAGACATGGGAGCGAATGGGAATACATGTGTTGCAATGGTCTTTGATTCAGGTAAGAATGGAAAATCAGCAAAAAATGATATCCATGGGGCGATTGCAGGGAATAACTGTGGATATTGAGGGAGTGAGTGCGCTGGAAGATTTCGAAGTAATAGAGATTGTTGATGACTACAATCCCTACCCCGCGCTCCTAGGAATTGACTGGGCCACTGATATGAACAGGGTAATTAATCTGAAGAAGCGAAAAATGATCTTTGAAAAGAATTCACTGTGCGTAATTATACCCCTGGACCCTGCTAAAGGATCACGCTCTACAGAGTCGGTCCGCGACTATGAAAGTGATGATGATCTGAACTACATCTACAAGATAATAGCGTGAGACCAAGACTGGGTGAATCCCACCATGAATTGCAGATTACATGGGAGCACGATAGTTCCTGCACTTCGGATTCTGACAAAGAAGTAGAACGATGGTAGAATCGGCTACACGAAGTAACTACGTTGAACTGCAATATGATGACAAGGTCGTTGCACTGCGTGTCGACAGAAGTAAGAGATTTGCCTACGTATGATGGTCTAAATGAAGTAGATACCTTCTTGGATGCATTTGAAATGGAGGTGCTAGAAAAGAAACGCTTCCAGGTCTTGGACTAGGTACTGCGCGCTACGCTCGTGAGATGGTGGGGTACGCGCAAAGGGAGCTTTGATGATTGGCACGAATGTAGGAGAAGGATGAAAACGTGCTTTGGGAAGCCTAAGATGTGATTGGTAGACAAGTATGATGAACAAGATGATCCGCGCGCACATCTGGCCAAGTTGATGCAGGCATATGGAGAAGAGCCACAATCTACTCATATGCATGCACATGAACTCTGCGCTAAAATACATGGTCAATAAGCATGTGTTGGGGGGCCAACCTTGCAGATGGCTCTTAATGTGAGGAAAGCATTGTGCAGGAAGAGAAATCGTGCAGAATATTCTACACGTAGAAGCCTTCAACAAGGTATGCAACACGTAGCGAAGTGATTGGGATCTACGCATACCTGCAGTGTTATGGGCTTATCCGATGACATGCAAGAAATTGACAGGACAGACACCTTTTAGGCTTGTCTATGGAGTGGAAGTCGTAATGCCTATGGAATACATCGTGCCTAGTCTCCGCATAGTAGCACTCATAGGTATGACGGATCGCGGAGCCCTGGAGGAGAGGCTTGCACAACTGGAAGAGCTTGAAGAAGAACGATTTTTGGCTGGATTCCACCAGTAGGTCCAAAAGCAGCGCAAAAAGGCTTGGCACGATCAACATATTAAGCTACGCACGTTCAAGGTAAATGATATGGCATTGTTGTATGATAGTAAGTTTGATAAATTCCTGAGGAAATTCAGAATGCATTGGTTAGGGTCATATGTCATTAAGGAGATTACAGATGGAGGCGCAGTACAGTTGTTCAAGTTAAATGGAGAGCCCTTCCCAGGAAAAGTGAAAGGCAGTCGTTTGAAGCCATACACAGGTGGCCTGGCCACTTGACTAGCCAGCCGAAGCACAGTTTTAGCGCTCCAGGCAGTTGAAAGGAGGCGCGAGACTATAAACTACTCTGCCCGCGGACTGTGCGATGTCAAGACTGCATGCAGTAACGAAGTGTCACAGGGTCCATGACAGCACGGGGGTAGCTATGCTAGTGCGCAAATCGGCCAGAAAGTGGCCGTTAAAGTCAGTATTCATGATGTGATGTTTGGTTTGAGACCAAATGGAGTGGGCAGCAGGCATTTAAGGTGAACTTTATGTGCTATATTCTTGAAAATCTGTTGCCAATCTAGCATTAATGGATTGAATGTGGGGGGAACAGTCGAATTCAAATTCAAAAGCCGCTATAAATTACAAAGGGTTGTCTAGTAAACAAAACTTGGCAATTTGAGAATTGAGTTGTTGCGCGCTCAGATATTCATGAACCTAGACTTGTTTGATGTTCTGAAGGTGAATTTGTTACTTGAGCAATTACTAGAGACACTAAGAGAATTGTGGAATTGCACTATGGCAGCACCTGAATAAGTCATGGATACTAGAGAAATGATCGTCGAGGAAGCCATGCAGGCAATTACGGAAGTGGAAGCCCCAAAGAGCGTCGGGATAGTCGCTGAGATCCCTAAATCACTGTGCATGCCGAGACCTAAGAAGGATAAGTAGGTCATGATACCGGTGCATGTATCACCTAGAAATCTGTTGAGGGCCAAGCTCGTAATGGAGGAAAAGGGGAAGGCCATTAATTTGGAGGCTGATGAGGAGGAAGAGTTTGAAGAAATCTTGGTTAAGGAGGAGGATGTAGAGATGGAAGTCGAACCCCAGGGTGAGGACCCTCCCACCAGGTTACCTGCATATATTCCTTCGCAGAAGGGTAAAGCCAAGGTTCTCAAGGCATAGATGAGAGCAAGAGCTCTCTACAAACTCTGCTGCTCCCTGACGACATTATTTTTGAAGGAGCACACTTGGGACGGGTGCCCGTACTAAAATTTGAAGATTGGGACCTTGTGGACCATGAAAAGTTCCCGCATTTAGCGACCGCATAGCTAATGCACCAAAAGATAGATGCATCGGCTAGAATGATAGAGTTAGAGCCACACAAATGGATCAGAGGTGTTGAGAAAGTAGGATTGCTAAACCTGCTTTGGGTGTCGCATTACCACCATACCCTAGTGACCATTTTTGTCATCAGGCAGCTGCTCTGCTTGGTGCATGATGGGTGCTTTTGGCTGGAGGAGCCCATACCCATCATAGACCATTTGATTCACAGGATTACACAGCTCCCTTGTGCAAGGGAGGACTTGGTGAACATTTCAGAAGGAAAGAGTGACGATTTGGCCATCATGGAGGCCATGAAAAATAAATTTAAGTTGGAGAAGAAGAAGCGAGGGTACACCATCTCCAACATCAAAAACCCTGCAGTTAAGGTCGTGACGCAGATATTGGCAGGGAAGGTGATGTGGAAGTGCCACACAGATGAGGTGCCTGTGCCACTAGTTGCACTAGCAACGCAATGCGTAGAAGGGGTCTAGTTCAATTGGGCAAACTATTTATGTGATGAGTTCCTTGAGAGTTTTCGCAAGGCACAAGAGCAAGGTAAAAAATTCCATTATGCATGGCTCCTGTTGTCGATAGTACTGGTGGCATGGGAGTTGCCTAAAGATAGCTAGTTCCCGTCGATCACGCAGGACCTTCCAGAGGCAACGAAGTACGCTTCGCTGTGGGCAACCAGGGATGCACAGAGGATAAGGGAGAGCAAGATATTTTGGGTGCTCATGGAGATGAACATCAGAATGGGGATTAATCGCAAGCCACGGTTATCACCCATGGTCTATAATAGTTTGTAGAGCTTCGCGGAGTTCAAAGCAGACTTCCACCATGTCTTCATCAGGGCGTAGAAGGACCCTACGAAGACGTGGAATGAACTGCCTTACTTAGCAACCGATGATGTAATTTTTGCGGTCCTTGGGTCTTGGCTGCCGGAGTGGCACACTCCAGTTGGCTCCGCGGTGGAAGCAGATAAGTACGCCGCATAGCGGAAGAAGGAAGAAACAAAACTGTGGATGGCGTAGCTGGCCGAAAAATGCAGGAAGGAAGAAGCAGCGGCTAAGGCCCAGGTAGCGCGCGATGCTGCGAAGTTGGCTAAGGAATAGTAGAAGACAACAGAAGAAGAGCGCAAAGGATAGAAGTCGCCTTCACTCGAGCCAGAAACAGACACAGAACAAGGTGGAACGAACTTGCAGACAACATCCACCAAGCTAAAACGTCTGCACCCAAGATAGCAGGTAGGGTCACGAAAGAAGACAAAGGCCTCAAAAACATCTTTTGACCCTATCACCCTCACTGAAGGAGACTTGCACGATATTGGCGAAACAGTGAGGGACGTCATCGCAGATGCCCTCCAGCAGTTTGAGGAATAGCACTAGATGGTATTGGGGGCTCTATGGATGCAAATAAAGGAGTTGCAGGTGCAAACTCTGCAGGCAAGCACATTGTCAACCAGCCTCGCAGTCGGCACATTTGCGGCCGAGGAAATGTTGCACACTAGGATGACCAACACAATAGTGCTACCAGATGGAGCACTCATTACAGAAAGTGAGGCTGATAGGCCTATGGTCAACAACTTAAAAGGCATCGGGTTAAAAATGGTTTTGCTCCATTGGGAGATGCTTTATATTTTGCACGATGGAGTCACTGTAGAACTACACGCCAGGGAGATTCGCGCGCTATAGGTAATGAGTGAGTAACGCATCAAAATTGAACAGTTGAGCCTGCAACACAACGAGGCAGTGGCGCAGAACAGATAGATAGTGCAGGTGGTGGAGGAAGCCTACCAGATGGTACCAGAGTTGGCCATCCAAGCAGAGGAACTAGTGGAGGCGTGCGTCCAAAAGTTAGCAGCAGGGGTACGTGATGCCAGAGCATAAATGGCCAAGGTTCAGTTGGAGCTGAACCTTCAGATAACAGAACTGCAGCTGAAGGTGTAGCTTTCAACTCCACCAAAGGTTAAGGAACATCGCACCATTGTGATCACAACAACAATGGTGGCGGTTAACAGTGTAGTGACAGACTACACGAAGCTATTCGAGGTCCTCACCACCCTGCAAGAGGACCCGAACATTGAGCGCCTCGAGACAGAGGTGCACGAGCTACAACAGAGATATGATGAGGTAAAAGGCACTACGCAAAAGGTTGCCCTTACACAAAGGCTCACAAGGATGCAGTAGGCAAAGGCGCTCAAGGAGCAGGTGGATGTCGCTCGGCATAAGGAAGCAGTTTTGAAAGGGCACCTACAGTCGTGGATTGATGAGGCATATAACCATTACAACCTCCATTGAAGCAAAGCTCGCGCAACTGCAAGCAACTCAGGAAAGGATTCAGGGCAGCAGTTTGACGACAACGGTCACCGAACAGTGCGTAGAGGAAGTTCAGCAGGCAGCCGCTCAGTGCGTTGTCGAGCTTGCAGCAATCCAATCAAAGTTGGGGGGTCTTTGCGCAAAGATCACTGAACTTACAGAGTGATTCGAGGGCGAGTCACAATGTTTGTGTTGGGGGCCTATTGGGTGCGGGATCCCCCAAGGGAAGTTTTGGGGCTTAGAGCTTAGATTTTGGTTAGTTTTGTAATTCTAATGTAAAGACTCCACATTTTGTGGGCGCGAAGTGCATAGTTTGTTAAAGAGTCATAGGGTTGTCTGCCCTTAATTTTGATAATCTAATGTCAGTTGTAGAAGATCTACCCATGGTCTGCGGACCATGCGATTGTATAAATAGAGAGAATCTCTAAGTAGTTAAGGCAGCTAAGCAGATCACAATATGGAAAAGATATGATGTATGCGAGATAGTTCTGAAGTGTAAAGTCTAGTTTTGGGCCATAGCGTAGGAAGAGGCTTTGTAGCTGAGTGCACAGAGGCCTAGTAGTCTGCAACTGAGTGTGTGGACCCCTGCAGTTGAGTGCATAGGGGGAGTCGAGTCTGTAAACGGTGGAAGTATTAATAAAGATAAGTTTATATCAATTCCGCATCTTTATTTCCTATTTTATGCATCTGTTATATTGGGTATGAATTTCACTTTTAATGCTTATATGATGTGCGAATGTGTATAATTATATTAGCTAAGTGAACACAAGATAGAATATATGTTTACGCAAAGATAATCAAGACCTGTTAATAAGATAAGTAAGATACTTGTCATAGTTTAGGAGATATAGCAGTTTGCTGCCTTAGCAACGCAAAAGGACTTCAGCCCCTGGTGAGGGCTGCACGAAAGTCAATTATAAGAAATTGCGAAGGTACTGAAGGGTAGAATAGTGCGCAAAGAAACCTACACGAAGGTAGGTTTATTTGGACTAAACTGACATGACATCCATCTCAAGGGTGCGGAATCTTGGTTCCAACATCCCCCCATACTGCTTCGGGTGAGACTCTAGTCCGCGCTCCGCGGGCTGATGCCGAAAGGGCCAGTAGTGTAGGGATTTGTTTGGCTAAATAACTTTGAACCTGGGTCAGGCCCCCATAAGCCAACACAACCTTGTTTGGTTAGAGGAGATTAAGGATCACACTTTTACAAGGACAACTCATGATGGGAATGGGAGTGTGTTCCACTTTGGCATTGAGTTGTTAGGCTTATGTAGCCTCTATGAAATGGTTATTTGCAATGGAATGAAAGCTTGGCCAAGATCTGGTGGCATCACATGTAAAACTTACAATGGTCAAAGTGTGTTGGACTATGTGATATGCTACCAAAGCTTGATTTGCAATTTGTCAGATTTCAGGATTGAGGCTTGTCTTATTGAAATGAATTCAGACCATCTACCTCTCTTATTATGTTGGGCATGCACACAAGTGATCTAGAGGAAGGGAAGACCCAACAATCTCAAAAGAAAGTGCATGCAAGTGGAAGAAGCCTCATGAACCAAGAAAATTAAGAGCTCTTTGCTACAACTTTGGAACAATACCTTCAAGTGACAAAACACAACATAGATGTCAAAGAGGATAGTGTAGGAACAAAGTGCTTTTGTAGCAGAATGTTGATCCCTCTAATCCACAAAGCCTTAGAGGTGTGCAAAATATCTCAGCCTAAGAAGAAGGTCTCAAACACTTTTCCAACTAATCCTTGGTATGATGAAGAATGCAAGACTGCTAAAAGGTCACTTAAGAAGGAGACGAATAGTGAAACTCTGAAGTAGTAGAAAAATCTTATTAAAACTAAAAAATAAAGTTATGTGGCTAAAAGAAGGAATGAATTAATTGCTTTGGGAAATAACAACACCAAAGGTTTTTGGTGGGAGCTACAATAAAAGACAAAGAAAACAGACAATAATATATCAGTTGCATGGTGGTTAGATTATGTGAAAATCCTCTATGAGAGAGATCAAGAAAAAAGTAATCCCCCAATAATAAACTCTACAACTAAGTTATTCTCAGTGGAGGAGGTCAAGTGGGGTATAAAAAATTTAGCAATTCGTAAGGCTCAAGACATTGATGGTTTGCAGGTAAAATTTTTTAAGTGGGGTGCTGATACCTTTTTTCCAATCATTAAAAGGATATTCAGCAAGGGGTAACAAAGAAATTTTCTAGTGGAATGGACTACGAGTGTGGTTATCCCTCTTTACAAAACTAGAGAAATCAATAGTCCCACTAATTACTGCACTATTATGGTCAATACTCTTCTTGGAAAATTGTTTGGGAGCATGTTGGAGCGTAGAATCAGCGAATAGGAAGAAAAAGAGGGTAAAAGAGCTACAGGGAAAGTTGGTTTTAGGCCAAGGCACTCTACTATTAATCATTGCATCACTCTTAGGAACTTCATTGAAAAAGTTTGGGACGTCCAGAGCGAGGATGCCTTTTGATGCTTCGTTGAATTTAAGAAAGCTTTTGACACTATCCTTAGGGATAAGCTCTAGAGAAGAATGGAAGAGCTCAGAATTCCAAGGGAGTATAGGGAACTTGTGTATAAACTTTTTGAGAAAGTTAGCTAAAAAATCAGAACTAATGAAGGTTTTTCTGAATGCTTTAGTAGTGACATTACGGTTAAGCAGGGGTGCCCTCTTTCCCCCACGATTTTCAGTTTATATATTGATAAGCTCGAAGAATGGGTGAACAACACTAATGGAGAGGGTGTTCAATTAGCAAGATATGTGGTGAAGTTGCTTCTGTATGCAAATGCTATTATTCTAATTACAAAATTTTCTCATGGTTTGAGAGAGCATTTGAATGCATTAGAGCTCTTCTGTCAAGAGGTGGGGATGCAAGTAAACACTAGAAAAACTAAAGTCACAATCTTCTCTTTGAAGCGGAAAAAACAAAAAGTTAGCTTTATTTTTTAGGGAAAAGCCCTGGATTTAGTGGAAGAGTACAAGTACCTAGGAATTCTTTTTCACAACAGGCTTAGTTGGGAGACATGAAAAACTGAAAGGATTCAAGGGGGATGAAGAGATTCTTACCTTGTTCATAATAGATGTAGGAAAGCATAATTATGGGACTGGAAAACCAAAAAAACTCTTTTTGGATTATTAGTTACTCTGGTTGTCCTCTATGGGTGTGAAGTTTGGGCGAGCAGCATGTCAGAGAACAAATGGAGACAGGTAGAAAGAATTCAAAAACACTTGATCACTAGTAACCTTAAAGTCAAATCAACTATCCCATATGAGATCTTACTAGCAGAAGCTGGTTTGTTTCTGATGGAAGCTTTAGAAATCATCTATTTGTTAACGTATTTAAAAAAGGTGGATGGCATGGATGAACACCGGTGGCCCAAGTTGATCATGGTAGAAGAGTTAAAACGTAGGAAGAAAACTTGGAGGAAGCATAATGACAAGTGGATGGGAAAATGGGGAATTAATTGGCAGGACTGTCCTAATTCTAAAGTGGAAATAAAAAATTGGGTACTTGAAAAATTCAAGGCTATCATGTGGGAAAAATAGGCCGGCCATAAAAAATATGGTATATGCCAATAATTTCAACCCAACATGGTCGCATAATGAAAATACCTATTTGAGTGCCGCAATCAAGGGAAAGGCTCAGATTTTAATATCATAGATAAGGACTGGATCCCATCATCTTAGATGTAAAATAGGTAGATGGATAGTTCCCAAGGAAGAGTGGAAGAAAGAACTTATGTATTTTGTGAGGAAGGAGTGGTTGAAACTAAATGGCACTTCATCATGGAGTGCCCTGTCAATAAGGACATTCACAGTCAGTTTGAAAGCAACCTGAAAGTGGACAGCCTTTGTGAGCTACTTGTGGAAGGAAAGCTTCACAAGGCGACAAACTTTTTTATCATAATTCACGCCAAGAGAGCTGTTATGGAGAGAAACTTGATTGTATGATGTTTTGTTGGTTGGATGTCAAGGTCCCTTAGATCATTTTGGTCTCACGGACGTCATTAAAATTCTTCAATTCAATTCAAACCTTCTCCTTTATTTGCTAACAATTCAACGAATGAACTTAGATTTCTTAATACATGATATAATTTGATTTGTTCAAAGTAGTGTAGTTGAAGAAGAATTTGAAGTACATAAATTAATAATCATATTTACAATTACAATTACAATTTTTTAATAATTAAACCAACCTAAATCCATCTTAACTTTGGATCTATCAAGCTCCAAGAGGGATCAAATCTCTTGAGATGCAAACCTCTTTTAGAGTGAAAAGAGATTTGATCCCTCTTGGCGCTTGGGAAATTCTGAGTTAAGATGGATCTAGGTTGGTTGTGTCGAGAGGCATTCTCTAACCCAGTATGGTAGAGATGTTGTAATGTAAGTATAGTAGAGATGTTGTGATGTCTTGTTTAACATTTTGGCTTGGTCAAAATAAAATAAAATAAAAAATTAATAATTAATAATTAATAATTAAATCAACTTAGATCCATCTTAACTCTGGATTTACCAAGTGCCTAGATAGATCAAATCTTTTTTAATAAACATGCAACACATATATTTGAACCAATGCTCTCTTACTTTGTTAAACATTTTGACTCAATCAAATTACATAAAAATAAAAATAAAATAATTAATAATTAATAATTATAATTATCAATAAAACATTTTGACTTGGTCAAATTCCATAAAATTAATAATTATAACTATAATTAATAATTAAACCAACCTAGATCCATCTTAACTCTAAATCTA
>APFE030900636.1:26586-82735 GCA_000404065.3 Pinus taeda | reverse complement strand
AAATATTAATAATTACATATAAACTAATATTCCATAACCAGAAAATATTTAATACCACAACACTACAAAAATCAATATAATTAGTATTATTAGTCCCTGCCCCTTCAGGGCTGGCAGGGACTATAGTAATCGATTTGTAGTCCCTGCATTAGTTTGACGTGATTATCAATAAGGACAGTTCAACTTAATGCAAAGTATTTGCAAAGTATTTCGATATGACACATTAACCAATACATTTTAACCAATGACTGAAATCTCCGTCTTATTTGGCCTCAAATCGAGGTATACGGACTCAAAAGTTAGGAAAAAGTTCGGACAAGTGCAAGTGATTAAAACAACCTGTCACCTGCATGAAATAATGCTATCTTTACATTAGCATTAGTTTGCAAACATTTAATGTTAAAGAAATGTTATGGCGTATTTCTTTGAATGCCAAAGTAAGTGTATTTTTGTTAACAATTAGACACATGTTATGACATATATGTGTCAATCTTGATAATTGACAGATCTCTGGCATAGGTGTCAATCAGCTAGCCCAAGCCCCTGTAGGGCAGTTGAATCCCTGGTGATATGAATCAATGGGTGAAAGAAATGCCGCTATGACTGGGATTGGAACGGGTCCATCTCGAACTATTCCTCGATCTTGATCTGCTCCGGGAGGAGACGCTGGTTCTTGCTTGTGAATTTTCTCCTGGAACTGTTTTCAAACCATCTCGAACTGTTCCTCGATCTTGATCTGCGACGGGTGGAGACGCTGGTTCTTGCTTGTGAATTTTCTCCTGGAACTGTTTTCAAACCATCTCGAACTGTTCCTCGATCTTGATCTGCTACGGGTGGAGACGCTGGTTCTTGCTTGTGAATTTTCTCCTGGAACTGTTTTCAAACTGAAACTCAAACAAGGTAACAAACTATCTCTTTCATTGATGCGTCTCTTACCTTTACCTTTACTTGCTATATGTAAAATCTTAATTACAAAAATAAAAAAATCAAAATCATGAGGCATTTAAGTTTGAATTTGAATTTCTATGAAATCAGTGCTTTGAAAATATTTGAGATATTTGATAATATGGATTCGGTAACGTGAAAAACCAGATATTAAATCTATACAAATTTCTGTTAAAAAATGAGGTATTTAAATTCTTAAAAAGAAGAATATGAAATCAATGTTAATTCAGAAACCTGAATATATGCTTAGGGATGCGATCTTGGAGCTAGAGAGAAACATTCTGTTGCAACGCAACACACAGGAACTAGACTTGTGTCATACTGATCAGATAACCTCCCATTCTTCGGCTTTTATCAGCCTGCACACAATCTCAAATTTATTAGCAATTACATGATCAGTCAATCATATATTGTATTAATCATACTATATTGCCTTACTACAAATATAATAATGGTACTGAGTTTTCTGCATTTAGCAGCATGAATTTCTGTTTCATTACTTGCACGGTAAGGGTGGTTTGGGCTGCCCTAAAACCAGAAGAGAAACCGAATGCTTCTTGGCTTGCTGAAGTATTGTTGGACCTTTGTCCTTAACTCATACAATCATCACTTCGACCTCCACCTGTTTGCAGAATTCAGCTCTCAACAAAACTTTGGAAGTAACACAAATATTGTGATATTCATCTAACTGGAGAAAACAAATGATGATAAGCACGGTTTCAGAGCATGAATTTACCTCTGGTCTTCGCTGTATGCAAAGGGATTTCAAAGAGTTCAAAAAATTAGGATCAGGAAATTCAATCCCTGCAGACCAAAAAGATTTGCACCGCACTCGATACTGCCACGCAAAAGGCAGCAGAGGATCCCAATCCCGAACCTAGAGGTAAGTCTGAACTCACAATTACAATGGCCGATTTAAACCTGGGCACTGATCATGTTAGCTGTACATGAAAAAAGTTCCAACGGTGGCTAAAATTTCAAATATGACTGTAGATAATTCCAATAATCTACCGATGGAGAATCTGCCAAAACCCAATACAAGCAGTCCTAAAAACAAAAACGCACAAGTCAAATAACAGCACCAAAGCTTACCCAACAATGGAGACGTAGAGAAATAAGAAAGCTGAAACTCCAGTGGAAACGCCAATTACAGCTTCTGGGAATTCTTCTTCATTCACAAGGGATGCAATGCACTGCATAATGTCTGAGGAACAAGATTTGACACAGAGAGGATCAACAACAAATTTTTCCAACGGCTTAAAAGCAGCCTCTATCCTCTTGATTGGCCATTTCAAATGCACATTCACGTCTCTCAAATCAACAGTCAAATGTCCATCTGGGTCTACTGCAATCAATCATAAAGAGGAATTAAAAGATTAGATTAAAATTCCTTTCAACAGTTTTTGCATATCAAACCAGGGTTATGACTGCAATACCCTTCATATAATAAATAAATAAATAACTCAAACACCACTCTAATTGAACAAAATAGTATTGCATATAGACATGAAGGATAACAACTATAACTTGTTGCAGCTGTGGGATTCTGAATCCGGACTTGTGTGTAGAGGCCCAGAGAGCAGCTAGAGCAGTGGATCCATGTACCACTGCATGTTATCCACACAATATAAGTTTCCCAGGCGCTCGCGCTGCTACTTCTTTGATGTTATCCATATTTTGCAAACCCAATTCAAAATATGCAAACCCAAATCCAGGCTCTGATTGTCAGACCTCTGTACTTCCTAATATACAAAATTTAAATACTTCGTAATTCTGGGAGAATGCTGCCCAAAGTCCATGCTTCTCTAATCAACGCACGCAGTTGTATTTTGAACTTTTCTGTTTTTATTTACGGGTGGTCTAATGCAGTCTACCGACTTGAATGTCAAGGCATCTTCCGCAACGCGGCATCGTTGTCCTTTTAACTATAAATCAACATAATTCCTTCCCTGCATCAATTATAGATACCAAGGTTCGAACCACTTATAGTTCCAAACAAAAATCATCTTCCTTCGGCTTATCTAGCTCCGGAAATGTACAATCTACAGAAAAAATTCACCACTAAAAGTAGAAGGGAATAGCTGTGTAGAAATGCTTAAAATGGCAAAAGGTACAGGACGAGTCGGTGGCATGCAATAACTGCATGTTTTCATTTTCGTGCATCTGTCAAATAGTGCAAAGGCAAACTGCCCCTCCAGGTGTCCAACCATCTTACTGGCCGTCTGCATTGTGTTGTTGGAGTCAGCATGCAGAGCGTTTCTTGCATGTCAAAACGCATTCCCTTGCCCATCCATCTAAACCCTAAAGACCAGATGTCATAGATACTGGACACATCAAGATCACCATGCCCGATGTCAAAACATACAGATGACTTGCCACACATAAATTAAATCTAACGTGGATTACAACTTTCGAGGGTCTAGAGCCTTCTAGGCCTCGACGACAACGATTCCCGAGGGTATTAGAATAACTTTAGAACTTAAAAACAATGGGTGTCAATAATATAAGCATTGTAAAAAAAAAAAAAGAGAACAAAGAACGCTTCGTTCAACATCAGGTCTCCTTCTGACCTCCAATTCCAATGCTTCCAGACACTCTCCGCTGTGTACTCGCGCTTCGTTACCTGTTCATTTTATTTAATAAATTTGACCATGGTAAATCTAAAACCAATGCATAATACGTGCGGCGGCAAGTATAATAATAAAATACATAACCTAAATTCATCCAAAACTCAAAAGAACAATTGTCATCAATGTAGGTTGTATGGATCTCGTTCTGTTATTTCGTTTTATGGTTTAACCATTTATATTGATAATAAAAATAGATTTTGTAATCGGCATATTAACAAATTAATTTTGTAGTAGATGGAGCATTAAAATAGAAATTGAGGATAGATGCGAACGCTGTCTCTGGAAGTCTCCATTTCGATTTGAAATGAAGTCATGTTGAGCACATTTTCCGTTTGCTTGGATTGACAGCAATGTTCAAAGTGTCTGAATTTGCAGAATAAGATGATGAAAACTGTTGTGCCCTCTATTCTTCATTCATATTCAACTTCATTCATATCCATTCGGGATCAGTATCAATGTCGACCAGGACTAAAGCTCTTAAAACAGGGAACACGCCGTATTCATGGGCTTTGTTGTGCTGCTGCCAAACAGAGTAGTCATAATAAGAACAGGGCTAGGACTCAGAGGGAATCGACATTAAATCCTCAAAAGCGTCCAACTCCCACGAAAAAGCAAGTGCGAATGGCAAAGCACACAGAAGATAATACGAGTCATGTTCATCATATCCCATTGCCAAGCCCTCCAGCAGGGTTTGTGGTGGATGACTCACATATTGTACCGTAATGCAAGGGCCATTGGCGATGTGGACATTGGCGCCTCTGCCATCGATTGTCTTGTAGCTGTTCATGATAAGCTCTTCTTTGAGCTGGATCACCATGTCTCTCTCAAAGATGATCCACAGAGGCTCCGTTTGAATTACGGCATGGCGCAGCGTACCGGGCCAACTTGAAATCTAGCTCACTAATAATTTGCGAAGATCTCTTGTTCTTTGGATTTCCTCTCTTCCACGGTAAACACACACGTCTAATACAAAAGATTAAGACAATATACGGCTGCCATATTTGCAACATTTACAGCGCTGGACTTCAAAGCTTTTCCGTCTTTCAGTCTAAGGTTTTCAATTGAACATTGAAATGTTGTCAGACGAGAGCAAGAATATCGAGTTTTTTCTGCTGAAGCTTCCGTCCAAACACTCACATCAAACCAAAATTAAAAGCTACAGAAGAGTTAAGTTACTTACCGTGCAGAAGCCGTAGCGCTGGATAACAAAGTATCTTTGATCTATCGAACAGATTTCTCATTTAAAACTGTTTTCAAGACTTTTGTCGTCGGATCAGATCGGGAGTTTCCATTCCGTCCATTCCAAACCAGAAAAGGGCTGTGTAGAAATGCTTAAAACGGAAAATGGTACAGGACAAGTGGGTGGCATGCAATAACTGCATGTTTTCATTTTCGTGCATTTGTCAAATATGGCAAAGGCAAACTGCCCTTCCAGGTGTCCACCATCTCACTGGCAAGATAAGGCGATACGCAATAATTCTATTCTCTATCTCGGGACTTATATTCGATCCTGCTGAAGTACCACTGGATAATCGGCCAACCATCTGGCGCCAACTGGATAGGCCCCCACCATGATTGGATCTATGGCTTTTAAGCTGCATTAACAACAAGCTCCAAGCTCCAGCGCCGCTTCCCACTCAAAGCAGGGACTAGCTGCTACGCAGCCTCCCTTGTTTTTAAATGTGATAACCATTACCATTACCATTGCCCTTGCGAGTTTTTAACTTCATAAGATGCATAAATAATTGGATGCTTGATTAAAAATATTAATAACCTAAGCATGAAAGTTATAATATTATTTTTACGTGATGTTAATATAAATATTTCTAATCATAGTCACTTGTGTTGTGTCAGAAGGAAAAAATAGTGCCTCAGTGTTTAGGTTTATTTTAATTTATTGAAAAATATTTATTATTATTATTATTATTTTTTATTTTGGTTTCACATCACAATTCGCATATTATTTAGTTTAAACAATTTAATTTGAAATAAAAAGTATTTTTATTTTATGTGGGGAGGTGTTCTCCAATTTTATATGATAGATATGTCGTAATATAATGTTTAATCTTTTGACTAAATCAAATTATATAAAAATTAAATAAAAATAAAAATTTAAATTAAAGAAAAGATTAATGTGTGTAAACATTTTAACTAGGTCCAAATAAAACTAAAAAATAAAAGTAAAACTTAAAATTAAAAACAACCTTATAAAAATAAAATAATAATAAATATAAAAATAGCCCATGGTATTAATGTCAAATATAGCTTATTTAAAGGGGGAATGAAACCACCTAAATCCATCTTAACTCCGGATTTACCAAGCGCGGAGAGGGATCAAATTTATTTTCACTCTAGAAGAGGTTTGCATATCAAGAGATTTGACGTGGTAGATCCAGAGTTAAGATGGATATAGGTTGGTTTAGTATGGAAGAGATGTTATAATGTTGTGTTATGTAAACATTTTTACTCGATCAAATAAAAATAAAATAAAATATTACCCATGACGTGCAGCTCAATTGGAAATCACCATGATATGAAGTATTATGTAAACAATGATATTCAAGCTCAAAACCCTGTGGGCCGAGCCAACAAAATACATAAATAAATAAAATGAAATAGATCCATCTTAACTCCAGATCTATCAAGCACCGAGAGAGATCAAATCTCTTGAGGTGCAAACCTTTTCTCAAGTTTTGCACTCAAAAAATTGAAAGATTTGATCCCTCTTGGTGTTTGATAGATCCAAAGTTAAGATAGATCTAGGTTGGTGTAATATATGCAAATTGTAATATACTTCCTACTATCCCTAGCCCCTACTAAGGTAGAAAGAGGGCAGTTACTGCACTGACCCGACCTCCAAGGTTCCAGTTATGGAAATGGGGTCTAATTTTGTTTTGTTTTGTTTGTTTGTTTGTTTTTTTTTTTTTTTTTCAAACTCTCCAAAACTTAAAATGGACAATATCGTTGTGATCATCTCGTCAAGACCTTTCCAACGATATAAATTGTGCTTTAGTCTAACTCCCAGATCAAAAGATATAGTTGATTACAGACTCGACCAATTCCAAATGCCATATCTTTAAGACTGGCTATGTAGCTCCCATGCGGTCCCCACATGGTGCCCACATGGCCCTCCAAGTCATCACATTATCCATTGCCGACACATTCATGTCCTTTCCATACTCATTGGACGTGCACATATGCATATAGATTATAAGGGTGGGACCTCTTCTAGACATGATTATCATGTTGCCCCCCCCCCCCCATTCCACCTCATCTCTGAAATAAAATCCTGTGGATTTCCCTTAGAGTCCCCCATTGGAACCATCAGGGAACAATCCTTTAGGGTTATGTAGAAGTTCCATCTTGTTGTGCTGCCACATCAACTTACCAGAAGTGCTCAATCATTCACATGGGTCACAAATGAACGGGTCCACAACGCCACATCATCCCAGGAATAGAATCCTAAAGGTTTCCCTTCAAGCCCCTTTTCAAAAACTTCAAGATTCCTTCAATTTAAATCATCGGGGTTACATGGAGTGCATACACATAAGCTTCTCCCCATTGGTTAACATACAACAATGTACTGCACTCAATCATACTAGAGGGGCCCCACTCTTGACACTTAGTCCTCAGGATAAAACTCTGGTGGGATTGGTGACAAAAATATGTAAGAATCATTGGGGTAGACGCGTGTAATACCCTCCTCCCATATTTACCCAAGTGAACCGGTCCACCGGGGTAAACATGTGACGAAGAGTTACTGGCCTTCCTCAGAAGCTACAGAACCTTTAGGAGCCAACCAATCACTTCAGGTGTCCAACCCCTGAGAGAACTTGTTTTTCATTGACCTAGAGCCTCAGTCGCTCCCATGACAAGGCATTTATATGATTGGGACTCTCTAGTCACTCCCACAACAAGGCATCCATATGACTGTGGCCTTTTTCAGGCAGTTCAATGCCAGCGACCTCGGATTTGTGCCACTTTTTTAGGGCCAGGACTCAGGCCACTACTCAAAACTTCATGAAACTTCCAGAAATAATAAATAACATTGAAACAAGGTTACTAATGCAAAAACTTGAACAAGGAATTGATCTGACCCCTACTAGCCATGACAATAATTTCATCAAACATATCATAAACATGAAATCTACAAGTCATAACAACAAATCTGACCATATGGGTCTCATACTTATATGAGAATCATCAAGGAGGACTGATGTCTCCTCCCATTAGTTTCTTTTTTATCTATTAGGTCATTCATTCATTAATATTTCCTCTTCTAACCAAAACATAATGAGAGCCATACATCAAGTTTATCAGAAAACCTGCTTGTAACTAGCAAATAACCGAGTAAAATTTAAAATTATGAAGTATTTAGGATAGCTTTAATTCGAGAAGCGTAGGGGGCTTAGTGTGATGGCCAGGTTTTCTCTGTCTATTTGTTTTCCTTGTGTGACTGATCTACTCCAGACTTCAAATCCACCTTTTGCATCATCGCCAGGGCATGATCCCACTTCTCGCAAGTTTGATAAAGGAATTTTTGAAGGGCTTGCATTATGGTTTCGACCTCCTGCCCGGGGATGGAGATTGAAAACCCAAAAGTTTGGCAGTATCAATCACCAGATCATGAAGGCAGAGTTTTTTCTCTCCCTTGACTATTGTGAGGGCACAAAAGGAAGAAATGGTCACCGCATACACGAGTTGGGCCTGGATATTTTTAGGATTATGGTGGCTCTGGCACAAAAATCATATCTCTTCCTGCTCATAGTTACAAGAACAATATCAATCAAATTAGAAGGAAAAACCCTGGATCTAGCAGCAGATCTTCCACCTATAACATTTCAAATCATAGATCCACGGTTAAAGAGCCTGGATCTGGATAATCTCTATCCCCCTAGCAAATTCAGTTGTTGAAATGGAGGAGCAACACTAGACATGGGGAGTATGCTTCACTTTTCATTGGATCAAAATTTTCCTCCATCACAGTGGGTGGGTTTGATTTTTTGGCCACTGCTTATGAAGACAATAATGACACTGCCATCCCTCTCACTTGCCATAGCTCTGCACTTATGTTGTTGAAGAGTTGAGTGACTGTCAAGTAAGGGCATCGGATCTGGGATCTACAACAACATTCCAAATTTTTATCAATCCCCAAGATGAAAAATCTATACTAATTTTGGTTCGGGCCTAAGATCGTAGCACTTACCAGATCAATGCAGGGGCTCTGTAAACAGATCTATACATATTCCTCTGCATCAATTATGGGGTTGGTGCCCTGGGGAGGAAAAATGCATTCGACAGTTGGAGTTGTGAGATAGGGATGATAATATCCTTGATTCACGTCAAGCAATTAAGGTAGGTCGATAACATTGTCTAGTGGGGAGCAATTCAAAGATGGATCTTGAAGATCCAATGTCAGAACCACCCAAACGAACCCCAATCCCTCTCTTTATCAAATCACTTGAAGGGAAATATTATTGTTTGAAGGCCTGGAGTTGGGAAGGGATTAAAACTCTTAAAGAAATGATTCAAGAAAGGATGGTAATATATCGGCTAGACTACAAACTCAGATTTATGCTGGGAAAGTTTTGTAGGAGGAATACAAGTTGCAGGGTTATAACATTGGACGCGATTCAACCATCTTCCTTAACACATGAATTCTAGGAGCATGTCCTCGGACAAGCTCAAACGACCCAGCTTCATTCAAAGAAGTAGTCAAAAGGAAGATGGAGCCACAAAAACAACCATAACAACCTCCCAATACTCCTGGTCCCTACATTGTGGAGCAAATGACCCAGGTGTCAGCTCTGACAATTAATTTACCTGAGGTAAATGAGTTCATGATGTTTTCCTTTCTAAAGTAGTGATTTGCAGATTTAATGGGTTTTGGCCCAAATCAGAGGCTCTACATCAATGGATTTTTTCCACATGGATAAAAAACTATGACATCCATTTATGTTCTAAAGGTTTCTTCATTGTCAAATTCAACACAACAAAAGATAAGGAACATACTTTGCATGAGGGACCATGGTTTTGGGGTAATGCAGGTCCATTCATGATACCATGGTTTCCAAGCTTTGATGCAAATACCATGGTGGTTTCCAAAATGCCAGTGTGGATAAGGTTACATAATCCACCTTTGCATTTTTGGCATCACAAAGTATTAGCAGGTATTGGGAAAGCCTTGGGGAAATTTTTAAAAATAGATGCAAATCGCGTCACAAAGGGAATTTTCACCTTCACCATAATCTATGTGGAGGTAGACCTTAGTAATGGATTAGTTGATCACATCCTGCTTTACCACAACAATGAATAGTGGTCCCAGCCCCTTGACCATGAGAATACAACCTTCAGATGTTGTACATGTCTCCAAATTGGTCATCTTCAAAGTACTTGTCCTCAAAATAAAAAATAAAGAAAAAAGAAACAACCACAAAAGCCAAAAGGATGGAAGTTTTCTGAAACAATGGTAGCTGAAACAAAAGAAGAAGAAACTACAAATAATACCACAAATAACAATGCTTAGAATCCATAGGACACCATGTAGAAGGACAAGACATAACACAACTCAGCATTAGTTCCAATGCCTACTGAACAACAAAAACAAATTGTGATGATTACCTCCGACAAAGAAGCAATTGGTACCAAACAAACTCATGCACCAGAAGGTTCGAATTCTGACAAAGAAATCTTGTCAAATATAAATGAGTCTCAAAGGACCATTGTATCATCCACACCCAACTCTAGTGGTTGGCGAAAAGTGGAAAAAAAGAAAGGTATGAAAGAGTAGAATAGGGTAAATCTCTTATGAATTTTTATTGATCTTGGTCAATAGGATCCGTGACTATGCATATTCTTTTTAGCATCTACTATATATAGTTTTATTCATTTTTTTTTTGAATAAAATTGTGATTTTTCGTTGGGAAAAAACTAGCAAATAACCGGAGATATATCAATGATGAAACAACCACTAAAGCGACATAATGACAAGCACATTTACTCATGAGATACCAAAGGAAAAGGAGCTTATATTAACATATGAAAATCCAACCAAGTTAGGGACTTCCACGTACCACCCGACCATAGATTGGGCTGAACCAAATCTCTCCTTCATCCAATCACCCCTGTGCCATATTCCAAGCATGAATGTGGGATATCATGGAATAACCGAAACAAAACCAAATCAGGGCTTCCAAAGGCCAAACCACCTCAACCCTCAATCATTGATTCCACCTCACAGTCGAACATCACTAACCATCACCAAATCAGTCTCTACCCAAGTTGTCTAGGGCCCCAAAAATTTTGTTCCAACCAAGGCTTCCAGGACTAGTAACTCAACCCACAACTTTTGCTAAGCTCCAGAGCATTTATCCAACCAAGGGTTCCAGGACTAGTAACTCAACCCACTAAGGGCTCCAGAGCATTTTTCCAACCAAGGCTTCCAGGACTAGTAACTCAACCCTAGGATGTTACAGGGCTTCTAGAGTGTTTGTCCAATCAAGGCTCCAGGAACTAATAACCCAACCTACAACCATAAGGAACATGATCACCAACCATAAAACAAAGATAAAACCCATAACACCATGTCTATCTAGGAAATGGAAACGCTAGGAAAAACCACTGTCAATCTAGGCAATCCTTCATGCCAATGAAAAATCAAAACCAAGAAACCACATGCATGTGCAATGCATGCCAAAACTAGCAAGGAAATTATACATGCAATTCGGTACCTGCAAGAAAAATCCATTGTAGTTTCTGATCCCACTGTCCTCTTGCACTTTATTTCTCTTCCTTTTCTTTCTTGCTTCAAATCCCAAGTATGCCACACTCCTCTAAGAGTGCTCCAAGAAAACTCTAAGTGTCGAAGGATATGAGAGAGAGAGAGAGAATAGAACAAGAGTGCCAAATATTGAACTAACAAAAGCTTAACATTAACCAAAAAGGCCTTAATTGATCCTCAAAATCCTTTTTATCATTGAGGCCTCTATTTTCTTCATTTTCCTTCATTTTTCCCTCAATTTTCCTTCAATTTTTCTCTCATGAAAACTTGTGACCTTTCACCTTCCTTTTCTCCTAATTTCCATTATTTCATAAATAAAATGCCAATTAATGCCTCTTTGCCTTTGTCAATTTCCTTTAGCCATCATAAACCAAGTGAATACCCACTAGGATGTTTTTTCCCAACATTCAGCTTGGAAGGCGTGTCCCATGACCTTGGTCTTATATTTTTTACATGGAAATTCAACCAAGTGTTGTTACAGAACCATCACCCTTGGGGGAACACCGTACTTGGTGTTCAATGACACCTATAAATCAATAAGTTGTTGAAAACAAAACATACTGCCCATGGAGTTTTATAACCCAACTCGTTGCAATATTTACAATGACCACTATTGAAAGCATGACAATCATACCGTTCACTGGAGCTTTATAACACAACTCATTACGATATTTATAGTAACAAATACATATACTTACGCACATTTGCTTCAACCAACAAATAATCATATTGTCTATGGATCTTTATAAACGCAACTGAATATAGTATTTACAATAATATACACATATGCATATTTTATCAACCAGTAAATAAATGGACATGATGCCTGCATCAATAATAAGAGAATCCAGAGGCTCACACCTCCACCCTCAAAAGTAGTACTAGGATTCTCCTCCTTCCCAGGAAGTCCAGAATCCACTGCAAAAGTCGAAGATGCATCCAATGTCCAATGCTACAATCCTATGCCACTTGTCCTCTCAGTGAAAAATTACGGCTCATTGTTCCAAGGCACACTCTCAATGTGCATATGATTCTATATAACAATGTTAATGACCAAAACAAATCCATCCTCGACCTTCCCTTCTCTGCTACACAATCCCTCGAGCAATCTGGTCACCCCCTTGTATGCAATCACACACCTTCCAAGTTTCGTGGGCATCCCCTTCTCTAGTACACGATTCCTTGGGTGACCCCTCCCTTGCCAAGGTTTCCTGTCATTAGAAGGTCCAAAAACCAAGCCATATCGCTGGCTCAAAATCATCATACTGGTCAAAGCATGCTCATGGAAATCAGTGGACACTATTGGGTACCAATGTCCCACAATGGCCCTGCTCCTGAAGTGCTTTACCAACATAATGCTCGCTATTCCAATTCCTTTGACTAACACTGCTAATTCTTGTAGTCGGTTTCAACCACCCAGTCTAGGCATTTCCATGCTTTCTTATACCAAAAACATAATTCCCATTAGATTTAAAACGAATCAAAATAAATTTAAATCATACCTCATTGGTGTCTTGTCAATAAAGTAAAATTGTACTTATGTTCACTTCATGTCACAACAAGCCAAACCAACTCTTCACCATATCATCATGTATAAACACATCACATTTGGTTAGCATCAAAATCATGAATAACATGCAATCATCATAAACTAGAATCATACATCACATGTAACCATCATAAATCATAATGATAGATCACATGCATAATAAAAATGAAAAAAAATACTTATACGTATCCTTTAATCGGTCCTTTGCTTCTACATTTTTCCTTTTTCCTTTTCATACACACAGTGAATTGGTTGCCACACCCACCAAGCACCTAGTTCATTCTTTCCTCTTCAATCATGTACACATACACACAATATACATCACAACACACGCACTTACACATGGTGTACAAAACAACACAATATATACGCCTACACCCAACATACAACACAATACATATACGTACACAGAGTAAAACACAACGAATACACATGTCATGATACAATGGCTACATAATCCCTGCAACACAATAACACGGTACCACACGTGCACAACATAATGTGTACATGTACACAATATCACATGTGCATAGTGCCACATGCACAATGTGTACACAACAACACCTGCACAATGTGTACACAACACCATATGTACGACGTGTACACAACACCATATGTACGACATGTACACAAGACCACTTGTACGCAACACCCCATGTACAACATGTACACAGCACCACATGCACATAACACCACATGTATAATGATGCACACAACACCACATGTACATAACACCACATATACAACATGCACGCAATGCCATATGTACACAACACTGCATATGAAACATGCACAAAGCACCATATGTACCCAACACTGCATATCCAACATGCACACAGTACCATTTGTACACAACACCACATATCCAACATGCACACAACACCATCTGTACACAACACTGCATAAACGACATGTACACAACACCACATGTATATAACATTAGAAGTACAACATGTACAATATGTACAACATATACATAATAGTAGTACCGCAAATCCAGAGACTACACTATCTCTACCAGGAAACCTTGCTTCTAGTGTCTTTCCACCATCCATGCTTTTCCCAGCATGTTGCAAATCAAACTGATTTCATTCCACTGATGTACCCCTCAACACTACCTGCCTGTTGATGGTGCTGGACCCGCCAACATTTCAAGGGGATCTCCCCGGTAAGAAGTCCCAATTAGACCTTAGAACATTTGGTGTAGGAGTCCCAGTAGTGGGTCATAAGGTAATGCCTTGACCGCGATGTCACACAGAGGCAAGTAAGATGACTCTGTCAGTAGCAAGGGTGTGACTGCTGCAATGAGTCGAGGAAGGAGAATGAAAGGTTATAACACAAGTGGGTTGGGAAGAGTGTGCCCCTTGACAACTTGTATCACTACTTAGTTGGGAATGGAACACACGAGCGAAGATGCATCACAAGCTGGAAAGCAGAGCAGTCAACAATCCAAAGTGATGGTTAAACCAACAACACATTTGCACCAAGATTCATATAATTGCATACGAATTAGTTCATACGCAAATACATAAGTTAAACAACAAATATCATTAAGGCAACCAGAACAGTCCAACTACAATAACAACATATGCATGAAAATGTATTGGCTCTTATTATATAAAGAAGTGTAATTTCCAATCATACAATACTTCCATGTAAACTTGCTAGCCCCAACAGTGAAACGTTACAGCCACATCCGCCTGCTTCCCCAAAGAGATGTACTAGCTCCGTGCAGTAGAGAAGCCAAGGCACATTACAATACTGTCCAAGCTTTCTTCAAGATAGTCTTAATAGAAGCTTGGCTGACCAAAAGCCTCGACAATGAGTTATGAGGGACTATTTATAGCAAAGGGTGGGGTTGCCCTTGACATCCCCTTTTGTGACTATTCAACATGAATCTTCACCTACTCTATGATTGTTACATCCACTATTGACACTTGAATTACACTTGACATGACTCAACATTACAATGCACATGTACCCATGTGAACAATGGCTTGAACAAGCCAAACTATACATCATTCTGACTTAGACAACTATAGAATTCCAACTGCTCGACATCCTCATGCTGATCAACAGTAACATATTAATGCCAAGATTGGTAGTCCTTGATAGTGTCTGTGTGTTCCACTATGACATCTGTCTAAAACCTGAACCTTGCCTCCATAACATCTAGGTACACTACTCGAGATCCTCTGTCCAACTCATCTGAAAGCATGGCATCATTGTCTTCAATGTGGTCGAACCAGCAACATACTTGCGCATGATGTTTGCACTGATAGGCAAGTCTGGGTTGGTGGCGGTGCACATCAACTCGTTAAAGTACGAGTCAAGCTCCTATCAAACCTACTTCTTTGTCTTCGCTTAGGTGAGAGTCCTGAGTGATGGGATCGCATGTGTGTGCACCACAACATACATGCTCTTGAATACTCGTGCATGGGAAGCCTATATTCTAGTGATGAGTTGCGATGGGTCCTCATTTTTCCAAATCTAACTCCAGATACGTGCTTGCAGCTCAACCACATTGGCCCTCATCATCTTTATTAAGTGAAGCAGGGCTCCCTTATACTTCGTCATCCATGCTTGCATGTTATCAACAACAACATGTATGTTCTTCAAGATGCATGCTCTTCTTACACATCGCTACTGCCATCCATGGAGATGGACGACTGCTTGGTGCACGGTACCAAACTTGGAGTACAATGCTTGCATAACTATATCAAGGGACAATACTTCATCTAGTTTTGCCTTCTTCAGTTCAGCTCGGGTGGACATTGTCACCAAGTTTCCTCCTTGCTTGGCCACTTGTAGTTACTTTGCCATTTGCTCACTCTCAGCTATGAGGAAATGAACATTTGAGCTAGTGGCTTCGACATACACTCTGGTTGCATCGGCCAAAGCAACTGGATGCTTGTGCACATCAGTCATGATCACTCATTATTCAACTTGCGTAGGGGATGTTTGGTCCTCCGGAGTCAGTACTCTCTGAGACTACACAACTGTGTGATGAGATTCATCAAAGGAGATGTTGTGCATCTCCATTTCCGGCTGACCACCAAGGATCTTAGTGCCTCCTTGGTCATTTGAGACTTGCTCATCATCTGGATGCAATAAATCAAGTGAGTCTACGTCTTTGTGGTAAGGCATGAGGTCGGTTTCCTGTTCCAACTCATGATGCTCCATGTTTGCATCCAACTGTTCAAGCACCTATTCTATCTCATGAGCAATGTCTTTCCCCTACGATGGTTCACCCTGTTCGCCTAATGCCAACTGTTCAGATGAATCAACTACTTGTACGGGCACTGCTTCTTCCATTTTCACACGATGTGCCCCCTGTTGTATCTTCTGCTACTGCACTTCCCTCTCCTATTGGTGTAGCTCTTGTTCTTTTCGGAGTTGCTCCCTTAGCTCATGCAACTTCTTCTCTACTTCTTCCATTCTCTTCTTATCCCTATGCCTTCGTGCGATTTTCTTGTCGTGTTGTTGCCTCTTTACCTGAATAGCCATAACTACTTGTTCTATGAGTGGATCTACTTGAAACTTGCATCTTTTCTCCTCCTCCATGCAATCGAAAATCTTCCTCTTCCCTTTATCATGCACAGGTATGCTTGGCTCTACTGCCTTTGCTGTTGTTGCTACTGCTGGTGCTCTTCGTGATGCTGCTTCATGCTACTTCGCTAGCCACTTCATGGTGAAGTTGAACTATTCATTGGGTCTAGAGGAACTATAGCAATACCTCCATGAGTCTTCCTTGGCCCAATGAAATGCCCCATGGTTCTAGTTGAACTGAACTCTCGTGCAGTGATCCTTCACAATGCAATGTGGGTCATACGGGTTGAAGCTTTAGAGGTCGAAGGGGTACTTCTTCATCTGTTCTGCTTCAACATCCGCTTGCTTGATACTCTAGATCTCATATAACCCAATCCGCAATGGAAGAGCGGGCCAAGGTGCCTTCTTCTTCCATTGTATTCTAGCTTTCAATCCTGCCGAGATGTGATATGCTACATCCTGCATGACAAGTACATCCAAGGCAAACTTTGGTAGAACATGCGAAGGCTTCTCCACACTAAAAATTCGGATGAAAGTGTCGGATGGTGAGGTATACCAATCTGCAAGGCCTAACAATGACTCCATTGCTTCCTTTGACATGCAGGGTGGATCCTGTTTGAACATCATCCTATACACGGGGGTAACAAAATGGCTGGAAAACCGTATGATTACTCCTCTGAAGCTGCATTTGGGCAACAAATTGAAATACGTGTTCACAACAGTCTCTGTCGGTGACCATGCCCACTCCAAGCCCAGGAACTCATGTTGGGCATAGACTGCATCTAGGATATAGGCATACATGTAAATATCTACATGCATACCTTCGTGTGACTGTCGAGCCTTTGTGACTTGTTTCTTTAGTTGATGAGCTAGTTTGTTGGACCAGTTGCATGGTTTACCTTCTCTAGCTAGTTGGTCCAATGCGATCACCCAACTCTAAGGAAAGGTTTCAGTGCTTGCTTGGCCACTCAGTCGACATACAGATATGACCAAGTATTGGTACACCTTCCTCAATATCTTTGTCTTGTAGCTCTGGTTGGGTGTCATCCTGAGACGAGTTGGATCCTTAAGCCACTCCTTCAGAATGTCTCTCGAGTTGGCTCTGCTGTTGGGCAAGCTGAATGGAGGATTCATGACAGTCATAGGCTCTGACATCTGATACATCTCATCATAATCTCATGCCCAAAAGGTCACAAGCTTCATCCCAGTGACATTGCTGAAGGTCATCATCTCGAGGTTAGTGTGAGAGACGATCCAGTGAATCATGTCACGCATGGGAACGCGGGGTATTTGCATGCAATCCAGTACAAATCGGATTTGTGAATGTTCACGTACATCTGAAAGTCTTCGAGGTCTTTCCCAAAAGTTCCTGTGAATGTTTCATTAACCTCTTTCCACTTTAGTTTGATGTCCTTGTCCATATACAACTTCATATCTTCATAGATTGAAAGAATAGAGGACATCTACTCAGCTACTGCTCCAGCTGCAACTCCATCAGTGTCTTGTGATCTTGTTCTCTTGGAAGCCATTGAGACAGATGAACACCTGAAAGATATGGAAACAAGAAACATGCATGGCAAGAAATATGTCAGTGGAAACAAAGCAAATCCAAGGAAGGATGCAACACATACCTGGGAAACTCATGAGCAAGATTGTGCAAATTTTACTGGGAGGCTAGGTGAATGGCTACCAGAACTGCACAAAAAACATTCTAAGTTGTCTGGGAGGTGGGACTGGCTACTGGATCTGCGAAATGTGCAATCCAGTCAGGTTGTTTGTTGCTGGGATTGTGTAATGCACAATTCCAGTTGGGAAGGACTGTAGGCCCAGGGACAAATTTGCATAATTTCTTGGGCCATGCAGCCACTGCCCTCCAGAAATGCACAAAACACTCTTGGAGGCCAGTTCTAGGTAGGAATGTGCATTTCTAGTGAGGAAGGTGAGCCTTCCTTCCTCAGATTCCGCATTTCAGCCTTGGTGAAGGCAGAGTCTGGGCCAAGGTTGGCTCGACTTGCTGACAGGCAACTGAAAACAAATAAGACAATGAATGCATGGTGACACTAACTGAAAGCATAAGTGGTTGAAAGCACATGAAAAACATGAATTAAAGAATCAACAAACAAATCAACATGCATGTGGGTGAAGCAGTTCGCTTGTTGGGTGAATGTTTGTGCAAAATAGTTTCATGCATGCGACAATAGTGAGATAGCAACAAAAACTAAAACAGAGTTAGCGCAAGATAGTATACATGTAAATGACAACAAGTGTTGAGAGAAATCAAGCAAACATCACTCATATAAGCGAATACAAAAAATCGACAGAAATGATGAAAAAGACAAGTTGAGACCACTTACCCGTGAATAGCTAAGTCGGATATGTCGAAGATTCCTAGATGTGTTGTGGGATGTCAGAGCTCCAAGATCGATGTGAAAGAATGAGCTTTGATGCATCAAATAAATAATTTTGGTCTCATGATGCACATGCTACAAATATAGGAAAAAACAACACTTGGAGGGAAACTTCTAAAACAACTTTGCATGTAACCCCCAACTGCTAAAAATAGCTCCTTGAATCATGGGATGCCTTTTGCATGTTTCCTTTTTCTATTCTGAGAAGAATGAGTCATGCATGCATGCGAGTCAAGTTTCCTCGGTTGTGGGTGGAAATGGTCAACTAGACTGTTCATGCATGTAGCTACTCAACTGCTTAGGAAAAATGCACATTCCTTGCTGGGAGCTGGGCTGACTACCCAGGAGGATTGCACAATTTCTAGGCATAGTAGCTGACTGCTACCAAGATTTGCGCAAATCCTGGGCTGAGGAGCCCTCCTGGGGAAATTTGCGTAGATCCTGCTGGGAGTGTTGGCTGAAAGGATTGTGCAATCCTAGAGCCTAGTAGGCTTTAGAGAGGATTGTGCAATTTCTGGAGGGAAGGCTAGTTTCCCTCCATAAATGTGCAATTTTCAAGGGGGAGCTGCTCAGTCTGCAGTTGGACCAAGTTTGGGTGAACAACCAGTGAGGGGAATGCATCGAATTGTGCTCGATAGGCTACCTTTGTGCATGAAAAACACTGAAGCTTGAGTACTTGAAGAAGCAAGACAAAGTGCTTTGAAAGGTTGATAGGGAGGCTCCAAAATAGACTAAGGCAAGATTTTGGAGGGTGGTTGTAGCCACTACAACACTGCCATAACATAGACATAATATAATCACATAATATCAATTCATATCCACATGATATTGACCTCATAGATTTTTCAGGGCTCCTCTTCCCACTTGATTCCATATAAGACCATGAACCTCTTCATGCCATTCACATGCATAAGCAATCATTCCTCCACAAGAATGATTCCTGATGACCCTGTCAAACAAAAACATACATACATACATATATAGATATAAACATTAGCATAAAACAATCATAATCCCTGACAACCCTGTCAGACAATGACATACATACATACATGTATACATATATAGACATCAACATAATCATGATCATAACATAATTATCAGATATCGTAAGATCAAGGTTGAGAGAACTCCATTTATCGGTGCACAACATGCACAATATTGAGAATAATAGTTCCCAACATATCCTAGGCATCTGATGCCTCAGATCCATTCACTTTACCTTTCCAGATTACCTTCCTCATGACTATCCTACCATCGTCCATTTACCCCAATGGACTCAACCAATCCAACTGGCTGTAACAACCCTGGTCAAAAATCCATGTAAAATTAATAAAGGTAAAATAAGACCTTGATCATGGGACACGTATTCCAAGCTAAATGTTGGGCAAAACATCCTAGTGTGGGTGTTCATTTGGTTTATTAATGGCTATGGAAATTGAAAAATACAATGGCAAAGGCTTTGGAAAGGTAAAGAGACATTATTTGGCATTTTATTTATGAAAATGATGGAAATTACGAGAAAAGGAAGGTGAAAGGTCACAGGTTACACGTGAGGAGGAAAATGAAGGAAAATAATAGGAAATGAAGAAAATAAATACCTAATTAAAAAAAAGGCTTATGAGGATCAGTTTGTCACTTTTGATCAGTTTAGTTTTGAAGTTCTCATTTCTCTCTCTCTCTCTCTCTCATACTCTTGGATAGTTTTTTTGGGAGCACTCTTGGAGGAGTGTGGCATACTTGGGATTCAGAGAAAGAAGTAAAAGGAAAAGAAAGAAAGCGCAAGAGGACATCGAGATAAACAACTACAATGGATTTTTCTTGTAGGTATTGAGTTGCATGTATGATTTCCTTGCTATAGTTTTGGAATGCATGGCATATGCATATCATTATTTGGTTATGATATGTCATTGGCATGGAGGATTGCCTTGATTGATAGTGGTTTGGCCTATCCTTTCCATTTCCTGGATAACCATGGTGTTGTGGGTTGTACCTTTTTTTTTCCTGGTTGGTTCTCATGTTCCTTTGGTTGTAGGTTGAGTTATTAGTTCCTAGAAGCCTTGGTTGGAAAAATGCTTTGGAAGCCCTGTAACAGCTTGGGTTTAGTTACTAGTCCTAGAAGCCTTGGTTGGAAAAACACTCTGGAAGCCCTTGGTGGGTTGAGTTACTAGTCCTAGAATCCATGGTTGGAAAAACACTCTGGAAGCCTGGCGCCACTATGGGTTGAGTTACTAGTCCTGGAAGCCCTGGTTGGAACAAATGCTCTGGAGCCCTGGACAACTTCGGTATAGACCATTCTAGTGATGGTTAGTGATGTCCAACCATGAGGTAGAATCACTGGTTGAGGTTGAGGTGATTTGGACTTTGGAAGGCCTAGTTTGGTTTTGATTGATTTGTTTTATGAGATCCCACATTCATGCTTGGAATATGGCACGGGGGTGACTAGTTGAAAGAAAGATTTGGTTCAACCTAGTCTATGGTTGGGTGGTTGGTGGAAGTCCCATACCTGGTCGACTTATGCAATCATAAATACGATATCTTCCTCCTTGGTATTTTATGGGTAAATATACTTGTTTATATGTGGCTTATATGTTATATCCTTGATATTTCTGTTGGTTATATGTTGGTTATGAGTGAGTTTTATGACAATGAAAATGTATTTCTCTCATCATGTTTTGGTTAATCACTGAATGTACAACGAATATATGGCTTAATAGATGGTAATACAATTATTGTGATGGGATTACAATGCTTCTTAGTGATTCTCAGATAAGTGTGAGACCCCTATTCTTAGATATGTTGTATAAACCTATAGAATGTATATTTGTGACATGTTTGACAAGATGTCTGTCATGGCTAGTAGGCGTCCAATCAACTCCTTGTTTAAGTATTTACATTTGTATTGTTGTTTGATGTTACTTTTCATTTCTGGAAGTTTCATGGAGTTCTAGGCAATGACTTGAGTCTTGGCCCTGAAAAAGTGGCACAAAATTCAGAGTCGCTGGCACAAAACTACCTAGAAAAGTCCCCAGGCGCATGCATGCCTTGTTGTGGGAGCGATTAGAGGTTCCCAGTAGCATGCATGCTCATGTCAAGGGAGCGATTGAGGCTCTAATGTAGAAAAATGTCAGTTTGTCTTAGGGGGTGGTCACCTGGATGGGTTGGATGGCTCTTGGGGGTTCTGTTTCATGTGTAGAAGGTTAGGTTGGCGGTGTTCCATCGGTTCCACTTCCTTAACTAATACATAGGGAGTTGAATCATATCATAATAACTCTTTGTCATATGTTTAACCCAGTTGTCTAGTTACTTGGGTAGATGTGGGAGGAGGGTGTTACAAAGTGGTATTAGAGCCAGGTTTTGTTCTGCTTGGGCGATGTATGGTTTATGTTTCCCTTGGATGAAGGTGTTGTTGTATGTACATGTCGGTTGCATATAGTTCCTTGTGCTTGTTGTGTATGCATGGAATTGGTCATGATTGCAATGGCGTCACCATATGAAATTTGATGGTGTCATTGTTGAATGTATTTGTTGTGAGTGTATGTCAGTCATGCATTGGTTATGTGTGTCAATGTCTATATGTTGTTATACATACATTGGATGGATGATGGTCATTGTGCATGAAGTCATGGTATGTGGTTAGCATAGTCAAGCATTGATAACTAGATAATGGCTGAAAAGATACTTATATATTGATATGATTATGTTTATATATGTATTTTTCTAATCTAGTCGGTCTTGCAGATGAGACATCCTCCCCAAACTATACTAAGGTATGTGGGTTTGTTTACGATTTGGTTAGATGACATGATATACCTTGCAGGAAGAAGAGATCAAGGATGACTAGCAAGATGGTAGACTAAAGAGGTTCTCCCTATGCATCAGATGAGCAATGTGGTGTTAGGCACTCTTCTCACTTAGCAAACACACTAAGGAGTTTAAAGGAAGAAATAAGGAATTGCAAAGAAGACAATGATAGAATCATGCAGGGATATGAGAAACAAGTTGAAGTCAATGCAATAATTCTTCAGAGTTTTTCAGAATTTCAAAGGCAAGGACCACTTTGGATAAGCTATGGACAGGAGGAAAGTACTAATGGGGCCTATGGCAATAGACCCCATAATGGGCACAGGTCAGATAGAGATGGCACGATCAGGGATGGAAAGTTCTTGGATACTCCATACATGAGGGGTGATGGACACATGTACTATTCTAGTTCTATTTCTGACAGGTATCATGGTCATAATATTTATCATCCTTACAGGAGGAGTGATATGTGATATTTTCCAGATGAGTTCAAGAAAGAAAAGTCACCTACATTTGATGGGGAAATGAAGAAAACATAGCATGGAAAATCTTGGTTTCTTGGAATGAATAAGTTATTTAGATTGCACGATTAATCAGAGAACATGAAGGCCAAAATAGCTACATTCAGTCTTAAAGGTAAGTAGATATCTAGTGGTAAGATGTAAAGAACGTCATAGATATTTATGAGGAGGAGTTGACTTGGAGTGAATTTGAGAGATTATTCAGGAAAAAGTTATCTATAAGAGGTAAAAAAGAGTTTTATGAGATAAAGATGGGCTCTATGATTGATGAGGAGTACACTAGCATATTTCTAGAGTTGTTGAGATATGTTCCTTACCTCAATGAGGAGAAGGACAAGTTTCAAAGATTCATCAGTGGGTTGTCGATAGCATTCAAAGTCAAGATTGAGTTTTATGAGCCTAGATCATCAGAGGAGGCCATCAAGAAGCTAAATCATTGTTACGAGAAATCAAAGCATAGATATGAGACTAAACCAGGCTCGAAAGGTAATGCAAGGAGTAAATGGAAATGGGATAAGAAGAAAGAAAGGCCTTAGGACACAGGTAACAAAGAGAATCCAACACTACACAATAAGCTCAATGCATCTGACAAAGGGAAGGGATTTCATTTTGAGGAGCAGAACAAGGGTGTAGGTTGGAAGCCTATACAATGTTGGACTTGTGGCAAAGATCATTGCAAGAGATATTGTCCATAAAATCAGGGTGGTAGATCACAGATATATAGTGCTCAAAAAGTTGGACAAAGTGTTCCTCAGATCTATGCAGTGTTGGATAAGAGGAAGTATGATCACTAGGCGCCTATTATCGAGATGGACGGTAAGTTTTGTGATCAAGTTGTTTCTATTTTGATTGACCCTAGATCTGATTATAGTTATGTTAATCTTGAACCAGTGGATAAGTGTGGTTTGAATAAAGAAGTGCATGTAGAATCTTGGTTAGTATAGTTGGCTATAGGTACCAAGAAATGAGTTCATTATTGGGTAAGAGCTTGTGCATTTGATTTGAATGGTATGCCCACAATTAACACATTTGAATGTATTTTCATTGGGAACGTATAACGTGATTTTGGGTATGGACTGGTTGTATCTCCAAAGGACCAAGGTGGACTATTATGACAAAGCTAATGAGTGCTTGGATGACAATGGAGAATAAAGAGTCGTGCAGGGTAAGAAGAAGGCAACATCAATTAGAATGGTGACAACTATGCAGGTGAAGCATAGACGCAAGAAAGAGTGTGTATTATTTGCGATAAATATTTCTATGACAAAGGTAAGGAAGTTGAGGATGCAGATGTTTTGAGCAAGTGCCCTATTTTACAATAGTTTCAAGATGTATTTCCCATAGATATTTCAGAGTTTCCACCTCACATGGAAGTTGATTTTTCTATTAAGTTGGTACTAGGGGTAGCACCAACATCAAAAGACCACACAGGATGAGCACTCCAGCGTTGGTAGAGATGAATTTGCAGTTGAAGAAATGCTTGACAAGGGATACATTAGGCTAAGTGTATCACCATGGGGCACACTGGTATTGTTTGTGAAGAAGAAGGATGGTACTCTCAAGTTGTGCATTGATTACAAGTAGTTGAACAAGGTGACCATTAAGAACAAGTATATGTTGTCGAGGATTGATGATTTGTTTGATTAGTTCAAGGGAGTATCAATGCTCTCAAAAATTGATCTGAGATTAGGATATCATCAGGTACACATTAAAGAAGATGAAATCCACAAGAAAATTTTCTGGACCAGGTACGAACATTATGAGTTTGTTGTAGTTCCATTTAGTTTGAATAATGCTCCCACTACTTTTATGTGTTTGATGAATAATGTGTTGTGTCTTTATTTGGAAAAGTTTTTTATTGTATTCATTGATGATATATTGGTATATTCTAAGAATTAGGAAGAGCATGTAGAACATTTAGCACCAATTTTGAGATTACTAAGAGAGCATCAGTTGTATGTTAAGCTTAACAAATGAAATTTCTTCTAGACATAGGTACATTACTTGGGGCATGTTGTTTCCAAGGAAGGCATAACATTAGATCTAGAGAAGATAAGGGATTTCATGGAATGGGAAACTCCTAAGAATGTGGATAAGGTAAGATCATTTATGGGGTTAACAGGTTACTATAGGAGGTTCATCAGGAACTTTTCTCACATTGCATATCCTATCACGTCATTGTAGTGAAAAGGTAAGAAGTTTGAATGGACAGAAGAATGCGAAACAAGATTTGAGCAGTTGAATTTTTTTTTGACAAATGCTCATGTGTTGAATATTGCAAATCCAGACAAAGAGTTTGTGGTATGCATAGATGCTTGCAAGAGAGGACTTGGTGGAGTTCTTATGTAGGAAGGACATGTAGTATGCTATGAATCATGGAAACTGAATGAGCACGAGTAGAATTATCTGACACATTATCTTGATTTGAAAGTGATCATCCATGCATTGAAGATGTGGAGGAAATATCTTCTTGGCAGGAGATTTGTACTAATGAGTGATCATGGTGGAGTGAGGTATTTATTTGACCAACCGATTTTTAACACCAGGCAATCTATACGGTTGGCCATGATCAAAGAGTTTGAATTTGAGATTAAGTAAATTAAAGGTAAAGAGAATAGGGTACAGATGCTCTTCACAGGCATATACAAGTGAACCACATAACAACTATGAGTTCTTATGGGACAGATTTACATGCTTGGATATTGCAGGCAGGTCAATAGGATAATAGGTACTTGGAACTCGGGCACATGTTACAATAAAGTATAGGTACATGTACATGTATAGGTACAGGTACACAGGATGTGGACTATTGTCTCATAGCAGATGGCTTGGTCATATTTAGGGATAGGATATATGTGCCAGATGAAAGTGAGCTCAAGAAGCTTATCTTGAGAGAGTTTCATGTGAAATGAAATTTAGGTCACTGGGGATACCATAAGACATTGGGAGTGGTCAAGAAGTTTTACTACTGACCGAAATTGAAGAAATAAGTGGCAGAGTACGTGGCGAGATGCTTGGATTGTCAATAGGTAAAGGAAGAGTGTAAGCATCCAAGTTGGTTACTACAACCGATCTCGATTCCAGAGTGGAAATGGGAGGTCATTTCCATGGACTTCATTTTAGGTTTGCCGAGGGCATCTAGACAACATAAATCTATTATGGTTGTGGTTGGAAAAGATAACACATTTCATTTGTAACACCCTCCTCCAATATCTACCCAAGTAACCGACCAACCAAGGTAAACATGTGACGTGAACTTACTATGATATGATTCGACTCCCTATGTGTTAGTTAAGGAAGTGGAAATCGCAAAACATGTCACACACCTTCCACATCAGCAACATAACTCTTAGGAGCCATCCAAGCCACTCAGGTTACCAACCCCTGAGACCAACTGAAGTTTTGGTGCATTAAACCCCTGGACGCTCCCTTGATATGGAGAAGGTTGCATCTGGGAGGCTCTAGAAGCTCCCACAACAAGGGCAAGGGAGATTCTGGGGACTTTTTTCCCCAGTGATGTGCCTGTGACTCTGAGATTCGTGCCACTTTTTCAGGCCCAGAGCCTAGGTCACTACCTAGAACTCAATGACACCTTCAGAAATGAAATTTCATAGCAGAACAAAGATACATTTGCAAAAACACCAACAAGGACTAGACTGGACCCCTACTATCCATGACAAGCATTTCGTTAAACATGTGAAAACATGAAAGCTATAGGTCTTAACAATAGAAGTAAGCATAGAGGTATCATACTTATCTAAGAAACACTAAGAAGCATTGATGCCTCAACACAATAGCTATAATTTCATCTATTAGACCATATATAAATTGTTCATTCATTTACAAGTAAAAACATTATATGAGCCAAACATCATTACAATCATAAAACTCATTCATAGCCAACATACGAACATCAAATATGCTAAGCATAAAATATCCATATAAGCCACATAGCAATAAGCATATTTACCCATCAATACCATAGGAAGGAGCATTTATTTCCACAAGCAAAATGAAACCAAGTATGGGACTTCCATGTACCACCCAACCATAGACAAGGCTAAGCCAAATATCTCTTCAGCCAGTCACGCCCGTACCATATTCCAAGCATGAATGTGGGATTTCATGGAACAATCCATCAAAACTGAACAAGGGCTTCTAGAGGCCAAAGCACCTCAACCCATCAAACATTGATTCCACCTCATGGTCGGACATCACAAACCATCACTAGATTGGTCTCTACCCAAACCTTCCAGGGCTCCAGAGCATTTGTTCCAACCAAGGCTTCCAGGACTAATAACTCAATCCATAGTTCCCGACAAGCTTCTAGAGCGTTTGTCCAACCATGATTTCTAGGACTAGTAACTCAACTCACCAAGGGCTTCTAGAGTGTTTTTCCCACTAAGGCTTCCAGGACTAGTAACTCAACCCAAGTTGTTATAGGGCTTCCAGAGCGTTTGTCCAACCAAGGCTTCAAGGAACTAGTAACTCAACCCAAGCTAAAGGAAACATGAGAACCAACTAGAAAAACAAAGAAATGAACCCCCAACACCATGGCTATCGCAGAAATGGAAAGGCTAGGAAAATCGACTGTCAATCTAAGCAATCATCAATGCCAATGATAGATCATAACCAATAAACCACATTCCTATGCCATGCATGCCAAACTAGTGAGGAAAACATACATGCAACTTGGTACCTGCAAGAAAAACCTGTTGTAGTTGTTTATCTTGATATCCTCTTGCGCTTTCCTACTCTTCCTTTGCCTTCTTGATCCAAGCATCCAAGTATTGCACACTCTCCAAGAGTTCTCCAAGAAAACTTCTAAGTGTCCAAGAGTATGAGAGAGAGAGAGAGAGAGAGAGAGAGAGAATAATGAGAAAGCTCCAATACTAAATTGACAATGTAACACCCTCATTCCATATCTATCCAAGTAATTGACCAACCAGGGTAAATATGTGGTTGGAGGCCACTATAATGGGATTCAACCTCCTAGGTGACCTTAAGGAAGTGGAATCAATGGAAACACACCATACAAAACTTCCACATCAACAATAAAACTCCCAGGAGCCATCCCAACCACTCAGGTAACCAGCCCTTGGGTCTCACTGAAAATTTTGACCATTAAACCCTCAAATTATCCCTTGATGTGGACTAGGGCGTGTCTGGGAGGCTTCATATGCTCACAAAACAAGGCATGTGTGTGACTGGGGACTTTTCTCCTCAGACCTGTGCTTGTGACTTCGGGATTTGTGCCACGTTTTGAGGCCCAAAGCCCACCTCATTTCCCATAACTTAATGACACTTTCAAAACCAAAAGATAACAACAAAATAATGATACAAATGCAATTTATTGAATAGGGACTTGATTGGACCCCTACTAGCCATGACAAGAATTTCATCAAACATGTCAAAAATATGTAATCTACAAGTTTAAACAACAAATCTAAGCATAGGGGTCTCATACCTATCTGAGAATCACTAAGAAGCATTGTTCCCTTATATCATTAGCTACATTATTATCTATTAGGTCATAGATGCATTGTTCATTCATTTAGAAATAAAAACATGAGGAGATCCATACATCATCATTGTCATAATACATGTTTTTAATCAACATAATAAAAATAGAAATATCAAGGATACATTTGTCATAGAATCCACATATAAACCAGTACATTTACACATAAGATGTCAAGGAAAGAAACTCTTATTAATGAATGCAAAAGCCAACCAAGGATGGGAATACCATGTTCCACTCGACCATAGATTGGATGAGCCAAATCTCTCTTCAACCAATCAGACTCGTGCCATATTCCAAGCATGAATGTTGGACTCAAACCAAAAGAACCAATAAGGGAATCCCGAGGCTACACCACCTCATCCTTATTAATAGAAACTAGGATTTAGCACAATCCACACTAGATCACTAGGCCATCACAATAAACATGTAATAGTAGGCTTTACCATGATCTCCAGCATATCACTCGACCAAAAAAAGCATGGATAACATCGGATTTATCCACCTACACCGTGAGGAATTTTCCTGTCTCCTAGTCTCTCAGGCTTTACTACAATCCACAGTCTAGTCCAGGGATCACTAGGTCCTAAATCGAGACTCCAAACTCTATGATTTACCATATATCCCACCATTCACCAACAAGGATCCCTAGGCCTAATCAAGGGTAACGACCTCTAGAATTTACTATATATCCTGCGATTAACCAGTCGAGGATTCTTAGGCCTGTCGATGTTAATTTTTTTCAACTGCGTTCAAATTCCACCTTAGATGGTTCAAATGATTGAGATAATTATTGCATTAGATTCTTCTTTTTGAGAGGACCAAATTTGACCTAAATATCACCTTATTTGATCAAGTGGAAGTTGAGTTTTGAATTATTTTATTCATACATGCATTATGGAATCAGCTAGTCCTAACCACGTGTAACTGTTTAGGTCTGCCTCAACCCAAAGTGGACCCTCATGAAAGCCTATAAATAGAAGAGACCTCAAGATCATTTGGACACATTGAATAATCCATATTTTCTTCTCTTATTGTCTTGGTTCACACAGGTCTGTTAGAGGATAGTTCGCACAAGGGTCTGAAATCTCAAGGTTGAAGCTCACACTGATCTAGGGTTTTCTAGATCTCGGATGCGGGCACAAAATTGGACATTTTAGTCCTTGGATGCTTGCACAGTGTGTTATGGGAGTGTTCAGGGAGCCTTAGACATTGACACAGTGGGTTATGAGAGCATCCAGGGCTTCAGAGATAGATCGGGTTGTATTAGTCACCAGACACTTGCACAAAGTTGTCCTGAGAGCATTCGGGCTGCCATATATGCTTGCATAATAGCCTTATGAGAGTGTCTAGGGCTTGTGGTAGATCTAGGTATGTTTGACCTCGAACGTCCTCATCTAGTTCACCTAAGAGCCTCTAGATATGTTTCATATGCAATCATCCAGTTATGTAGAGGGCATCCATATATGTTATAGATGCTTGCACAACTCCTCCTTGTGTCTGTGTTGGGTGCAACCCAACTTGGCCAAATTTTGGGCAAGAAATCCAAATTTTGTGGAGTGCAGAGTAGAAAATATGTCGTGGAGTATGAAGTGGACCACATAGCAGAGAAATGGAGAACAACGAAGACCGCACAACAAATTCAGTGCATTGCATAGGGCCTTCACGGCGAAGTCCCTCCCTTTTTGTAAAAAAACATAAAATATTGTAAAAGTTGATGGTTTTTTACCATAGTCCCTTGTATTTTGGAAACCATGGTATCAGGTCCATGGTAATGTAGCGATGCAATCCCTTATGTAATAATATATATAGGGATGAATAATAAAGAAGGAAGGCATCAAATTGATCTAGCTCTATGTTTATGGTTGTACTTTTGTGATATGTACTTTAGAGGAAGGGCGAGGCTCCACAACTGAGTGCATGGAGGCCTGGGTCTTCAGATTAGTGTGCGGAAAACCTATAGCTTTTTTCACAAGAAAGAACTATTTGTTGTGTGAAATTATCTATTATAAGCAACATTTCTTGTGGATGTAGTCTCACATTGGGATGAACCACGCTAAAATCTGTGTCTTCATGTGTTTTGCTTATTATCTTCACTTTATTTTAGTACAATGAAGTTTATGTATGTTTATGATGAATGTAATTATGTGAAGTAATATATAAGTGTGAAGTAGTTCATGAATGCAAAGTAATTTATAAGTGTTAAAACATAAAGAAAATACAAAAGTGCCACATCATAGCATCCCTCAGGCTGTAGAAACCTGGTTCTGCAACCTCCCATAGTCACTTTGGGTACGACTGTGACCTACTTGCACGTTGTTGCTGAAAGGGCCAGTGATTGAGGGTTTTGTTGGTGTGTAGTAAATTCCAAACCTGGGTCAGCCCAACGTAAGCCAACAAATGGTTTCGTTGCCTATAGAATGCAAGCCGAGGAACATGGACAAGAAGGAAGTGGACAACGCGATGGTCGAGGTGGCTACGAAGGAAGAGGTCAAGGTGGTGGAGTTGGTCGAGGTTGTGCACAAATTATTTGTTACAACTGTGGCCAGGCAGGTCACTTTGCAAGATATTGTGAGAATCCTACTACGATGTGTAAGTATTGCAAATCATTTGATCATGTAATTGAGGAGTGTCTAGTACTTATGGAAAAAAACCAAGAAAATAAACTCAACAACCAACACAGAACATTCAGATGATCATCGTGGAACCAAAGACCGATGAAACTTACGTTAATATCGTAACAAGGAGTGTAGTTGTGACTAGAAATGATAAAACAGATGGAAAGAAGGAAGTTGAAGCTACATGGGTTAGAAAGACTACTGAAAAAGCCCCTATGTTTGATATTAAAAAGGAAAAATAAGTCCTTATGGAATCGAAGCGAAGCTTTATGGATGTAGGAGCTTCTACATCTAACATGTAGTAGAATCATAAGAATAATTGCAGCGTAGCATATTCGACACAAAGCCAAGCTTTGACAATACAAGAACATGATCCAACATATAAGGTAGATACTTTAAAATCTTTTCTTCAAACTTGTATGAAATTGTTGTGAGATCTAAGAGTTGTAGAAGGACTTCAAGAATTGATAAATTCCTATGCATATAACGAAGTAACACGAAGTGAGATGCTCGGAGTTAACAATTTACATAGACATAAGATAACTAGAAAGGAAATGAGGCTAAGTGCACAATGAGAATATGACATTGACCAAGTTATTTTAGATCTGGGATCTGAAGCTAATATAATAACAAAGAAAACATGGGAGTTAATGGGTAAACCAAAGTTGCAATGGTCACCTATTCAACGAAGAATTTCGAATCAACAAAAGATTGTTCCTCTAGGAAGATTATTGGGAATTACAGTGGACATTGAAGAAGTGCGCACTACTACTAATTTTGAAGTGATAGAAATTGTGGATGACAGTAACCCCTACTCTGCATTACTTAGACTAGATTGGGCATTTGACAACATGGCTATAATCAAATTAAAGAAGAGGCAAATGATATTTGAAAGCAATAATATGAGAGTGATCTTTCCCTTGGATCAAACAGAAGGAGCAAGGTATATTGAACCAGTTAGAGAGGAGTACAATGCAGTTCATATAGATAACACCTAGCAGATGACAACAAAAGAACAAGACTATGTTGACCCTACTGAAGGAAATTTGAGTTGGGAGTATGACAATTCATGTTCTTCAGATTCACAATAAGAATTCGAAAATTGAAAAAACAAGTTACATGAAGTATCTACGAGGCGATGTGCAAGAGTTACTAAAGTAGTTCGTTGTATGACAGCTGAGGTATGTGACTTACCTTTTTATGATGGTTTGGGTGATATAAACACTTTTCTTGAAGCATATGGGGAACAAGTACCAGAGTGTCAAAGATTGTTAGCTCTAGATATAGCCCTAAAATCTACTCCTGCTAGATGGTGGGGTACACATAAGAAGAATATACGAACTTGGAAAGAATGTCGAAGATTGATATGGATAAGGTTTGGTCAGGTAGAAACAAAGTTGGTAGATAAATATGATGGTCAAACTGATCCTAGAGAACACATCTAGCTTGGCATGAAAACATGGAAGGAGACTCCATGAGAAGAATGGGTGCATGGGTTCATCGTACATTAGAGACAATTCCTCAAAACTAGTACTTGGAAACATAACTTTGACATGGTATTGCGAACTGGGCAGATATGGTTGGTGGTTTTATATCGACATTTAGTTTTGAAGATGATTGTCTATATATAGATTTAGCCCTTCAGATAATTAAAAATAAGATTTTTGAGAATGAAATTCCACTCACTTGGTAGCCTGATTGGGCTACATAGCTACATAATGTACTAGAATGCTACAACATCACTATAGAAGAAGATAAAAATCCTCGCAATATTGACATAGCAAAATCTAAAGGCTACCACGAAGTGAATGGACCTGAGTTAGAAATACTTGATATAACAAAGTCATTAAAGACAAATAAGGTGAATATAAGATTAGAAGAGGAGACAGAGTTTGCAATGTAGGAGATTATTGGGATGAAGAAACAGTCAACAAAGTGACATATTTTTTGCATGAGTACCAAGAGTTATTTCCCACTAAGTTCTCAGATATGAAGGGAATAGTAGGAGATTTAAGAGTTATGAAGATTCCTCTAAAGCTTGATGTGAAGCCAGTTAAGAAAAGGCCTTGTAGACTGAATCCAAAGTACAAAGAAAATTGAAGAAAGAACTTGACAAAATGATAGCAGCTAGAATCATTGAACCTGTGGAGGAATCAAAGTGGGTAAGTCCTATGGTGGTACAAGAAAATAAAACACAAGGATAAATCAGGATTTGTGTTGATTTAAGGAAGTTAAATGGTGCATGTCTACATGACCCATTCCCTACTCCTTTCACTGATTAAGTATTGGACAATGTAGGAGGTCAGGAAGACTATTCCTTTACAGATGGATTTTCAGGATACCATGATATTAGAATTGCAGCAGAAGATCGACATAACACCACCTTCTCTACAGAATGGGGTTCATATCAATATACAATGATGCCTTTTAGACTGAAGAAAGCCCCTGCCATATTTTCAAGAGTGGCAGTTTTAGCTTTCAAATAATATATTCACAAGATTTTATAAGTATACTTCGATGATTGGAAAATATTTGGGTTATTGAAGGAACATGTTGTGAGCTTAAGACTGATGCTTGACACATGTAGGAAGTATCATATTTCTCTATATCAAAAAGTGCATATTCTATGTACCTTTTGGTATATTATTGGGACATATTGTTTGCAAGTAAGGATTGATGGTGGATCTTTCAAAGATTGCTATTATTGTGAATTTACCTCCACCAAAGATAGTAAGACAATTTCAACACAATTTCACACCACATTAGGACATACAGGATATTATAGAAAATTTATCAAGGGATATTCACATATCACTGTGCCTATGGAAACAATGTTGAAGAAAGATGTAACATTCCAGTGGAATGAAGAATGTCAAAAGAGCCCTAACACACTAAAATAAAATATGGTAATTTCTCCTATAATGGTATTCCCAGATTGGAATAATGAATTTTATGTTCATGTGGATACTTCAAGAATAGATTTAGGAGTGGTTTTGGCACAGCCTGGTGCAAAAGAAATTGATCACCCTATAACTTTTGCAAGTAGGAAACTGTCTAAATCAAAGAAGAACTATACAAGTACAGAAAGGGAAGGACTGGTTATGGTATATGCTTTACAAAATTTTAGACATAATTTATTGGGATCACATTTCAAAATGTTCATAGATTACTCTGCATTAAATCATTTGGTCAATAAGCCTGTTTTAGGAGGAAATATTTGCAGATGGCTATTATTGTTTCAGGAGAATGAATTTGAAGTTTTTGTTAAGCCAGGAAGACTAAATGTTGGACCTAATCATTTGTCAAGGTTGGAAATGGGAGAAGAACCAAAAAATATAGAGGATAGTATTCCTGATGCACGGTTGTTTGCAATCAGGATTGCAGATGATCACTTCGCTAATATTATTTAGTTCTTAACCACAGGGATGTCCCCTTCAGAATACACTACACAACAGAGGAATGAATTGGTGGTTAAGGCAACTGATTTTTCACTAATAGTAGGACATTTGTACAATATGGGACTAGATGAAATACTGCGAAGATATGTCCCTGAGCATGAAAGACAGATAATTTTAACAGAAGCTCATAGTGGCGCAGCTGGTGGACATTATGCAGGGAAATCTACTGCACGTAAAATTTTAAGAGTAGGATTATGGTGGCCTACACTACACAAAGATGCAAATGAGTACTATCAAGCTTGTGATATCTGTCAAAGAACAGGAAAACCTCCAAGAAGAGATGAATTGCTATTAGTGCCACAAGTAACATTGCAAGATTTTGATAAATGGGCTATTGATTTTGTTAGACCTATCAATCCACTAAGGAAAAGGACTAGTGCGAGGTATATAATCATTATGACTGATTATTTGACAAGGTGGGCAGAAGCACAACCAGTGAAGGATTGTAATGTAGAAATTGCTGTGAAGTTCATCTTTGAATAGATATTGTCCAGATTTGGGTGTCCAAAGATATTGATGAGTGATCAAGGATCACATTTATTGAATAATACCATTGAAGCATTAACTGAGGAATTTCACGTTTACCACCAAAAGAAGACTTCTTATCATCCTCGGGAAACTGGAACTGTGGAAGCATTCAATAAACTTTTTGAGAATGCACTGACCAAGGTATGCAATGTAAACATGAATGATTAGGATCTTAGGATTCCAGTAGTATTACAGGCTTATAGGACTACGTGAAAAAACTTGACAGCTTAGACACCCTTTAGGTTAGTTGATGGGCAAGAAGTCGTGATGCCCATGGAATACATTATCCCTAGCCTAAGAATTGCAACTTTTACAAATATGGAAGACCCTGACATAATGGAAGAGAGGATGTTGTAGTTACTTTCTTTGGAAGAAGATAAGTTTATAACATGATTTCATCAACAAGTACAGAAATCAAGAGAAAAGGCCTGGCATGATAGGAACATTAAGCAAAAGAAGTTCCAGATAGGAGACCGTGTTCTCCTCTACAATAGTAAGTTTGCGAAATTCCAGGGGAATTTCAAAGCACATTGGTTAGGCCCATATGTTATTAAGTATATTACTGATGGAGGTGCAGTGCAATTAGCAAAGTTAAATGGAGAATTAATTCATGGAAAAGTAAATGGCAGTAGGTTGAAGTTGTACATGGACAACCTTTCCCCTACAACTTCACCCTAAAGAAGAAAGAAGGAAATTCTAAGTGTCACATGAAGTTGAAAGTGGACACTAGACTATAAACTATGCTGCAGAAAGACCTTCGATGAAGAAAGTAATTTGCTACAACTAGGAATATGTTGAATTTCGCAGGGAGCCGTGATGTAAGACAAAGGTGCACTACAATTGGGGATGTGTCGAAGTTCACTAAAAAAAGTAGAAATATGACCGTTAAAAGGGAAAAGACACACATCAAGTTTCATTTAAGACTACATGGCATAATTTAAGGATAGATACACATTAAATGATGAAATCTGAATAGAATAAGGACAAAATCAAATCTAATGATGAGGTTCGAAGGTCGGAATTGTTATAAATAGCCGAATCCCACTTATATTAAGAACTTTATTAAATCAAATAGCTCGAGCAATTAATAGAACAAAGAAGTTGCAGTAGACTCCACTGTGTATGTCGATTGAGCGATCTTGGGAGGAGATTGTGCATAATTTTCGTGAGCAGGGATTGTTTGGAGTCATGGAAGCCATAGATATGTCCATGCCAGCAATTGAAACAACCACAGTAGTATCACCCATAGTAGCATCACCGCCGCCACAAGAGTCGCGAACATCACCAAGGCAGAAGCAAGCCAAGGAAGTAGGAACCAAGAAAAAGCAAGACAAGAAGCCTGCCAAATCTGTGAAACCTCAAAAGAAATCAGAGCAGGTCAATATTGAAGAAGATGTGGAGCAAATTCAGGTGGAGGAAAGTGGCACAACGTTCATCTCACCTCTGCCCTCATATATTTCGCTGAGGAAGCCAAACACCAAACTAGTAAAGGATTCCAAAGACACGAAGTATGGGACATTTACACCACTATTGCCGGAAGATGTGCCATTTGAAGGAGAGATTTTAGGGAAAATCCCAGAGCTAAAATTTACAGACAATTATTTTAATGACTGAACGAAGTACCCGTAGTTTTCACCAAACTAGTACTTGCAATAGGTTCACTACCCAGATAGCGGAGTGACAAGATTAGAACAACAACGAGGGTGGGTTGGCGTAGTTAGGACTGCTTAACATGTTGAATGTGATGCACTTTGGCACAATTTCCGCAAACACAATGTGTGTTTGACAATTATTGGTATTGATACATGATGGACACCTATGGATGGGGAATAAAAACCACATAGACCAAATGTTGATCTAGAGGATCACTAGATACCATACCAAGGGTGGAACCCCATGGAGGAGTTCGTGGGAAAGGACCAGGACCACGCTGTGATGGAGAATATGAAGAAGATTTATGGGCTGGTCAAAGTCAATATGGGCTACCACATAAACTTGGTAAGCGATTAAGAAGTTTGCTTCACCGTACATATTTTGGCTAGAATGATCATGAGGAAGTGCCACGCAAATGAAGTTCCCGTGTCGGTGGTGTCTTTAGCCGCACAATGCACAAATGCATTCTGGTATAAATGGGTTGGATAATTATGCAAGGAATTCCTAGATGATTTCTGTGAGGTCCAGGAAAAAGGTACATCTTTCCACTATGCCTAGCTAATATCGATCATTTTTATGTTGGCATGGAAGGAGCCAGAGGATATGCAGTTTCCTCCAATAGAAGAAGTTGTATGTGAGGCCATGAGGTATGCTTCGCTGTGGGATACCACTCAACCATCACGAGTGTAGGAGAATAATTTATTTTTTATATTATATCAAATGGATCTACACATGTTAGTAAACTAACATTTGCACCTTTCGCTAAGTTTGCGCAAACGATACAACCCTATGGTGAGGTTTAAGGAAGATTTCCATAAATTTTACATATAGGCACACAAAGACATGAAGAAGGAATGGAATGAATTTCCATATATGGTCAAATAGGATGATCTGGTAGAAGTAGTGCAAACATGGCCCACAGATTGGATGACTCCACTGGAGGAGGCAAGAGACAACGCAACAAAAGAAGAAGAGTTGGACAATTTTCACCATGGTGAAGGCAGTGGAAATGAAAAGGAAAAGGAAACAGAGGAAGAGGATCAGGTAGAAGAACACCACGAAGAAGAACACCATGATGAAGAACATGAGGAGGAACCTCAAGGAGGTAAAGATACAACTAAGCAGACAGAGAAGGCATAAACGAAGAAATCTGTAGTGGAGAAAAGGAAGATGCAAAGTGGAGCTTCACTGAGTAGCAAAAATAAGGATAAGTTCAGATAAATAAAACCATATCTATTATCAATCCTCCGAATCTCGAGGCTGTGGAATAGTCCAGCTGAGGTAACCACAAACCAATCTTTTGATTTGGTAGATAGCCCTACCAAGTCGGAGAGGGTTCTCTCCAAAGAATCATAGCCAAGAGGGCTAGATGGATTAGGGTTTTAGGCTAGGTATAAAGTGCAGAGGTTGTTTTGATTTGATTTGATGGGGTTGCTGGATGAGGATTAGGTCAAAGAAGCTAGGTCAAGGCAAATAAGATATGATTTTAGACATTGAAAGGGGAAAGATAGGAAGAAGGCTTAACAGTTAAAAGGTGATTTGGTGAGATGGTTCTAAGACTGATGAGGAGTTAGGAAGAGCATAGGAGATGCATTATTCCTAAATTGAAGAAATATGAACAAATTATGATAACTTTCCCAAAATAGAGCATGAGCAAACATGTATTCTGCTTATCAACTTGAAAATGACCATATAACAGACATGAAATGGTTTTTGAACTTACAAAACATTCATACAAATGATAACAAAGAAGAAACAATGATAAATATCCATACCACATGTATCCCAAAGAAATAGTTGCAACTCATCTATTAAAACTGGCCAAAAATATGATATAATAGTGTCTTTGATCACTTGTACAACATCTAACTGAGTCCAACCTTTGAAAAGACTGAAAAATACAAGATATAGGCCTAAAAAAACTCCTCCCAACCATTAGGGGTCAAATCCATGAGAGGAGGAGAATTTCCACCAAAATATGAACTGATAGCTAGAGTGTAGGGTGGTCAAAGTGATTCATCCCTAATTACAATGAATTGATTCATTGCACCTCATAGAGTCTATTTACCTAATGCATTTACCCTAGGTAATAGCAAAAAGACCATAATTAAATTTACATGATCAATCAAAATAGTAAAAAGTTGATTTCCTACAATAGAAAAATCAAATCTGGAGAAAAACAGTGAAAAATTAGGCAACTGGTCAAACGCATAATGCTAGTGTCAAACGCACAACACCATATTCAGACCCACTTTTTCCTGCATTCCCGGTGTCCAAATTGAGCCCAGGATAGCTCGTTGGAAATATTATCCTATCTAGTTTATAGATATACCTTTATTTTGCAAAATAAACTTTATTTGACTCTCAAAAAATGGATTCTCCCAAGACTAGTCAAACACGCAGCATCAAGGTGAAAAAGGAGGCAAAACATTGATTTTTTAGGTGTTTTTTCACCTTTTCACCTTCCAGTTGTGCAAAACAAGGCTTGTAAATGTCTTTTTTTCATTTCTTCCCTACTCTAAATCCAATGGTGGTCTTCTTTTGTCCAAAAAGTGACCCAAACAAAAGTGCAACGCCAAGGGTGCTGCGCCCTTGGCATTCTAGCTGTCAAAAACTATGTATAATTACTTGAAAAGCACAAAAAATTCAAAATTACCCCATAACTTCTCAAAAGTGGTGAAATGATTGCTGATCATGTGTTTTGTGCATGGAGTGAGGCTTTAGCAACGATGTATAACTTCTCTTTCTCTTTTTGGTGAGTTAGGGCTTCAATTTTTGCCTTTGCAGCCTTGAGCTTTGCCCTTGTTTTCCTTTCTTTGTTGGCATAGTATTTTGCCATCTTCCTTTGAATTTCATTTTGCTGATTGGATTTTTCTAGGAGATTCTCTAAATGCTTATTGACCTTATCAAGCCATTGCTCCTAGTTCTCATCGATCAAGATGGAAAATTGCTCATTCCATGTGAGCTTATTAGCAAGCTCAACCTCCTTTTGTTTCTCTAGTTCTAGAGCTATTTTCAGCCCTCTAGTTCTAGGTCTTATTCTAGGTTCTTGCTCTTCTTCAATTTCACTATACCTGTCATAGGTCTCATTAAGAAATGCCTTGACTTTCATTTCTTCTTTCTTTGCCTTGATGAGCCGAATCTCCATGACCTCAAGTTTGGCCTCAAGCTACTTATTTTCCTGCTCATAATATGAGATGATGTATTTTTCCCTCTACAGGTTGATCTAGAGCTCCCTAATGAGTGCATATTTTTCTTTGATGACAATGCTTGTACTCTCACTATGATCATGCTCACCTATGTCAACCAAGTCAAACTCCTGCTCTATCTCATGGAGGTCTTCCTCCTCATGTTGAATATCTATCTCTGTCATCTTTTCCTTGCCCTTTTGTACCTTCTTTGTTGATGAAGAAGGCAAGGCCCATCCCAAAATTTGGGGGAAAACACCTGCCTATGGCCTTTTTGATAAATGTGTGTAAAAACGTTCAAATCAGCCTCTTTGGGCTTGATGACCTCAACCTGTCCAATCTGTTCCAACTCTCTGATTTCATCTTTGTTAGGTGAATGGATATGCTCATGAAATGGTGATGATGAAGGTGATGGTGAGGGTGACTGATCAGATAAGGATGAATGATCTATGGCCTAAGATGGAGGAATGGAGGTGGAAGGGTGAGATGATGAAGGGAAACTTTGAACATTCTGAGTAGATGAATTAGTAAATATGCGATTGGCTATGAAGGTACTCCATTCAATGTTGAGCTCTTTGAGATGATGAAGGAATATGATTTTAATGAGGGATTGATGAGAGAGACTATTCATTTGATCTTTATACTCTCTTCTATGGGAAATGAGGCCATCTTATCAATGCTTCAGAAGAGATAATAAGGTATGTTGAGCATCTTAACCCTTGTGAAACGTATGAGTAGCCAAATATGATAGGTATACAGTCTGGAAAACCTTCCTTCACAAGTAAAGTATCTCATGATGATTTCCATCATGGGAGCATATCTATCCAGGAGATAAGACAAAGGAAATAACCTCTTTCTATCATTTATGTATCTAGGTTTAATATAGGGCTCATAATAATGTCTCTCAAAATCACCTTGTTTAAACCATTTCTCCCCAATATCTGGTATTCCAGTGGAAGCTGATATGATGGTAGTGGATATAGTGAAAGTGACACCAACAAGGGTTACCTAGTTGTCATGGAGATTGGAGATGAATATTCTACTCAACATAGGATGATATTGGACCTTTTGTACTTTCTCACATAATTCAAAACATCTTAGATGTTTGAAAGATGTCACAGTCATGGGAGATTCCATGAGTTCAATAGTATTTCTTGGCTCAAATCTAAGGATTCTCCCTCCTTTGTTTGACTTCCTCCCCTTTCTTTCCTCTTCACTAGAAATTCTATTTTCTTCTTCTAACATGGTGTCTTGATTTTAAAACCCTAGGGAGATGAAATGATAGTGGAATGTAGGTGTAGGAAGTTAGGAATGGTGTGAGGAAATTAAGGGAGATGAGGGAAGGGGTTTTTGGTTTAAGGGAAGTACAGGGAGTGGGAATGTAAACATATTTGGTATAGGGAATTTTATTACAAGTTAGGGGTTTTGGGAGCCAGGTAAATAGAACACCTAGGTTTTAGGGTTTTGGGAATAGAAGGCTTTGGGATAATGAAATGATAAGAGGGTTGAGAAAGGGTTTAATAGGGGTACATGAAAGGGATAGAAGTATTAGGGTGTGAAATTAGAGGTGTGGGAATGAAACTAGGGTTTGCAAGTTTGAAGACTCAAAATTTCATTCAAGAGACTTAACCATGAAGTTGTGAGATGTGAAATGAAATGAGGGTATACTTCAGGGCTACTTGCTCACTGTAGGAAGAGAACAATCGAACTGAAGCTTTAGAGGCAATGGCACTTGGTTTTCGAGACTGGAGAGCAACCCTAGTCAAACGTGCAACACTCAACTAAAACACGACCTCATTGTTCAAATGCACATCGTATAACATAAATGCGCAACGTATAACAGAAATGCACCCTCCTGGTCAAACGGACAGCGTGACATTGAAGTGCGCAACAAAAACTTTGTTTTGCTGGTTTCACCTGTCAAACTTGAAAATTTCTCCTTTGTTAAGGTTGTTTGACCATTACAAGAGCAAATGAGGGGCAAATGGATGTCTTGAAGGCTTTAAATACTTGATATCATTTGACTTTGTTGATTTAAAACCCATTTGCTAATGTTTTGAAAATGCTTTTGAAACATTGCACTAAAACCCTTTTACTTTGTGCTTTTGCTTTACAGATTGATCAATTGATGGAGTAGACACTTTTTGTTTTGATATTTAATGTCCAGTTGGCATGTGGATCTGAGTTGGAAGCTTTGGGAAAAGTTACTTATTACATATAATGACATAAAATTACATAAATATAAAAAAATAGAAATACATCTCTGTTTTTGGAATAAAATTACAATTTGGGATGAAACTCATACTTGAAATCAAAATTAGAACTTTGGAAAGCATATTCACATGTTTAAAAATCCTCTTTAAATGAAAAAGGGATATTATTGGTGTTCACTCTCATACTTTTGCTGGTTTTATGCAGTGAAATGGTGTTTTATTTGACCTTGAAAAAATGAAACCTAGAGACCTAATGAAAACCTTGAGTGAGCAGACTTCATGGTGACTTGATTGACATAGAGACATGATGAAATAAAATTTCATAATTGATGTATGCTCAGTAAGGTATGAATGTGGGCTAGCAAGTATAGATTTTTGAGGGAGAGTGAGGTTTTTGACTAGGGCTACCATCAGCGAATAAATTTTTGAATGAGGACCTAGGTGGAATGACAAAAATTTTAGAATGGGACCCTAACATGATATAAAAGAGGAGTTTTGATCACTTATAGTAGTATGCAAATACTGACTCTAACAACACCAATGGTTCTAACTAAAGGTGACTGGGATCAAATGGTAAACAATGTTCATGACATAACAATGGGAATAGGGTGGAGGATCACTATGGCGAACTTATCAAAGGTGTGCAACAGAGTATATTAGAGCTAAAATTACTCACACAAGCATCCAGAGTACCAGTGTAGCTAACTCAAGGACTCCAAATAGAAAGGTTGATAGAAACGGTGTTTGGGATGAGAATAATGTAGATACATATCAAAGCTCTGCAATTCGACTCCATCGAGGTGAAGAAACATGAGAAGGATTGGGATCACATCAACATGAATATGGTAGCATTGGCCATTTTGGTGTTACATGAGTTACACCAAGGATTGGCAAATGAGTTAAAGGAACACAAACAATGCACTTCAAGGTTGAATATTCAAAGAGAACAAGAACGAGTTGCACTGAAGAAACAACTCGACTAGGTAATCAAAGAAAAGGAGTAGGCAGAGCTACAACAACAAAAATTGAAAGAAGTGGTCGAAGCCACTTGTAGATAAGTTTCGTACCTGGATGTCCACGAGGAGGAATCTACAGAAGAAAAGGTCGTGAAGCTCGACCTTGTAGTCAGGGAATACAAGGATAAAGTTGCCGAAGTGCAATTTAAATATGAGATGCAGATTAGTGAGCTGAGAATAAAGTTGCAACCGGCTACACCACCGAAAGTAAGAAGTTAGAGGGAGGCTGACCTAAAGTTAGTCATGATTAGCATCTTCACAACATTGATAGACTACAACAAACTACTGGATGAAAGTTTGAAAATTTGGAATTTACTACAGGAAGATCCAAATATTCAGAAATTGTAGGAGAAAATGAAGAAGAGGCAGCAACAATTAGAGGAGAGTCGAGCAGCTGTGAAGACATTTCCTATATTACAGAAGCTTGCAAATATCAATGAATCAAAGGTGTTGCAGAAGAGGATTGAAGATTTGAAGAGGGAAGAGAAAACATTGATAGAAAGAACTCAGCCTTGGTAGGATGAGGCCCTTCAACTCTCATAGCCAGTAGATGAGAAGCTTCAAGAGCTTCGACAGAAGGAGGCAACATTTCTATATAAGGTTACAAATCATGTAACAAAAGCATTATTGGAGGAAGCATGCAACGAGGATAAACAAATGATAGAAGTGCTCCAATAGTTCAACAAGACCTACAATAGCATTGCAAAAAAGATCAGAGGCAAAGCCGCTGAGTGACTTGGGATGAGTCACATGTGAGTGTTGGGGGCTTATTGGGTGCAACCCAACTTAACCAGATTTTGGGCAATAAATCCAATTTTTTTGGAGCGCGCAGTAGAAAAGATGTCGCGAAGTACGAAGTGGACCACGTAGTAGACTAGCAAAGTGATGAGCCTCGAATTGGGTAACTTATTGGGCTCATTTTTCCTAATTTTCCTTGTTCAATCCTCCATTTTTCATACATTATGCATGTTTTTTAGTATGTTTATGTTATTTGAACGAATAAGGGTGGTCACTCTACCTAGGAGACTAATACGTGGTTATTTTAGGTTTTTTGGACAAATGTTGGAGCAAAACCAAGCAATTATGGGCCAGGTGACACCCGAGCTTGAGGTGAGGATTCGTAGGGGGGTTGTCTCTAGCATTAAATGTCCCTTCCTCGAGATCTCCAGCCTCAACTCCGAGCTCACAGGCCAGCAAAACAAATCCTAAAGGCACCCAAGCAGATTTGGGAAGAGTGACTGTTTACTAGTAGTTGGGACAGCCAAGTCCCTTGAATTTAGGAGGCCTGCTAGGCCCCTCATAATGTATAAATAAGAAGGCCTCAACCTTCGTAGTTTACTTTTGGAACTATTGTATTTTTTGCACTATAGTGCTGTTATTTTCAACTCTTTTTCTTGTAGCCACTGGGGTATAACTTTCTGGTGATGACTATTTTTTGATAATGACAAGCAGTTCTATTTGGCATCAACTCTGAGTTCTTTATAGGAGCCGTAGCTCTTAGGGTTGGGCCCAACCTGAGAGCCAAGGCCTCCTTTATGTATCGTTATTTGTCCTTTATGTATTTGCAAAATCATTTCTGTTAGGTAGATTAAATCGTGCTGATTAACTAGGTCACTGTTGATGGTTAGAAAGGCTTTTGATGTTCAGATTAAGTTGGTGGGATATCAACAGGGAAAAAGCTTCAGAAAAAGGCCAACGAGCACCTTTGATTTTACCTCTCCCTCATAGGATCAGGGGCTGGGATCAAAGGGACCTTGCTGCCCCAAAAAAAAAACACTATTTTTGCTTTGCCATGCAATCACTAGTGTACGGTTTTCGTTTGAAGAAGATGGTTACATGTTTAGGTCTTTGAATGCTTCATTGCATAGTTAATATACATGGTTTCTTTGCAAATAAAGCTTCTGTTCATTCTCTTTACTGTTAGCTAGATCAGATTAGGTTGGCATAACTAGGTCTTTGATTCCTTGCAAGTTTTTGTTAGTTTCATTGGAAACACAAATTGCAGAGCACCTGTACCACTTCTCTATCCACCCAAACTCCATCAGACTCATCTGCTCCATCCCCTAACTTGGTTTCTTGCCTCACATTTTCCATTTTTCCCACATAACCCTACCTTTTTGTGCAGCATTGCTTCAACCCTCCTTGAACAAATCCAGCCATCTGCATCTTCTCTCAGCTCCATCCACCAGTCCCTGGACCACCTCAAACCCCTATCCTAGCTCCATACCCGCTCCTTCATCTTTCTTCATCCATCCATCCTCCAAAATCCCATTTCTGAACATCCTGTAGAAAATCACAGAACATCCTGTAGAAATTTCTGAACATCCTGTAGAACCCCTGCAGACTTCCTGTAGAAGCTCACGAATGAGGTTTCTTGATAGCCAAACTCTATGAAGCTCTCTGGAAGGGTGTTAGGGACCCCTTAGGCCCTCTCAAAACCTTCTCGACCTCTTCCAAGCATTTCCTCTCGCTGATCCACCTCTACATAGTCAAAACAGTAAAAGCACATGCATGATAATTCTGACAACTTATTCAAAACTACAAAAAGATGTTTCCTTCAGATAGAAGTAGCTTAGACACATGTATTTTACCTTCCTAGAAGTAATGACATCTCTTTCAGTAGCTTGCATCCTCTTTTTCGCATCAGTAGGACTAGCTGGTAAAATTAGGGTTTGGTAGGGTTTGCGCTTTCCTTCAGCTTTTCAGTTCTTTTCGCAAGCAAATTATCTTCCTTTGAGTTAGCTTCCATCCATAAGTTAACAAGCTTCTTCTCAGAGCTCATAGAAGTTGGCTTAAGCCCCTAGTGGACTTGTGCCAGTTGACCAAGTGACAGCTGCAACAAGAGCTAGTACTTGTGCATACAACACCATCGCTTCCAAGTTTGTTACAAACTACCGGGTTGATAAAAGTAAAGAAGGGAGTCCCAGGAGTTGCAGCATTATCGCTGCAATACTGGAGCCCACCACAAAGCACAACGAAGACCGCGTAACAAAGTCACCATGCAGCATAGTGGCTTCGCAACGAAGCCCCTCCCTTTTTGTAAAAAGCATAAAATATTATAAAAGTTGATGGTTTTTTACCATAGTCTCTTGTATTTTGGAAACCATGGTATCAGGTCCCTGGTAATGTAGTGATGTAATCCCTCATGTAATAATATATATAGGGATGAATAATAAAGAAAGAAGGCATCAAATTGAGCTAGATCTATGTTAATGGTTATACTTCAGTGATTTGTACTTTGGAGGAAAGGTGAGGCTCCACAATTGAGTGTGTGGAGGCTTGGGTTTGCAGCTTAGTGCACAGACAACCTGCAACTGTGTGCGCAGGAAAGAACTATTTGTTGTACCAAATTCTCTATTATAAGAAACAATTCTTGTGGATGTAGTTCCACATTGGGATGAACCATGGTAAAATTTGTCTTCATGTGTTTTTCTTATTATTTGCACTTTATTTCAGTACTATGAAGTTTATGTATGTTTATGATGAATGTAATTCTATGAAGTAATATATAAGTGTGAAGTAGTTCATGAATGAAAAGTAATTTATAAGTGTTAAAACATAAAGAAAACAAAAGTTCCACATCAAAGCATCCCTAAAGCTGCAGAAACCTAGTTTTACAACCTCCCATAGTCACTTTGGGTGAGACTGTGACCTGCTTGTAGGTGAAAGGGCCAGTGATTGAGGGTTTTGTTGGCACACAGCAAAGTTTGAACCCGAGTCAACCCAACCTAAGCCAATAGTACGAGACTCATATATGAGATTTCTATATTCCAAAGATTCCTCTTAGTGACAATAGTGTTCAGCAATGTTCAGATTAGTGACAACAGTATCCAACAGCTGACTTCAGCTTGTGTCAATGCATTACAACCATCAAAATCAGGGTTTTGTTTTCAAGCATAATTAGATTTGTTCATGGATATCATAGTTTTTGTGTTGCATAGATAAAGTTATGGATCATTGTAATCTCTTTTGCTAAATCATTTGATGATGATCTAAGAAGAAGAAGATTTGCAAGGGTTTTCCCCATAGTTGGTTTGCCCTGGTCTTGGACCAATCCCGGTGTCTCTATGTGTGTGCATGATTTTCTTCTATTGTTCCTTTATGTTCTGCTACATTGATGATGATGATGTTGTTCTTTCTATATAATTGCATATGCTGATGGATAATGGTGTAGATATGAATAATGTAATGATGATACGAAGTGAACTTAATGTATTAATAATGAAATGCAATTATCAAAGCAAAGAAAAATTTAGCCCTATGAAACTTTAACATGGTATTAGAGTTGGGCTAAAGAAAAACCATGGAGATCACCCTGATGATGACACCTTTGATGGAAGAAAGAAGAGGATGGTGGAGACCTAAAATAATTCCAAGGTTTGAATAAAACCTTAGGAAACTTGATTATTAGGTTTTGATGGATTCTATGAGGTTAGGGTTGGAGAGAAAACCTGGTTTATGGAAACAATATGGGATATGAAACCTAGTATGGTCAATGTGAAGATACTCAGGCACTTGTGGGAGATTTGATGAAGCCCTAGATGGGATAATCCCTAGTAGATGTAGTTGGACAATTGAAGGTAACATTGGTATAAGGATCATGGACATTAATGGCTCTTGAAGATTGGTTCAAAAGGGAGAGGATAAACTCTCATTAAAGATAAGTATTTCTTGACTTATGATGCCTCTTACTTGTGTCTAGATTTATAGATATGATTATTATGTTTATTGATTATACTTCTTGCATATGTATTTGAGTATATGGATGTTTCTCACCTCCTTGATGAGATGTGATAGTGTATCTCTCTTGAGGATCATTTGAGATGCAAAAAGGATGGCGAGATTTGGAAATAGGTAAAGAGGTACTTGATGAAAAGGCAACAAGCACTACAAGCTTCCTATAAAAATGTGCACAAGTATTTGAATACCACAAGGTATGCATGATATGCTGTATTTTAGTTGTATCATTGGATGGATCGATAAGTCCTAAGGTATGATGAAAATGTATCTTTATTTGATGGCTTATACATGCATATTAAAGTGACTTGGATCTATGTTTGTTGTGATGAAATGATGTACCTGGTGTTGAGAATTTTGGTCTTTTTGAATTCTATGAGGCTATTTAATGTTTTGATATACTTGATGTTTGGCTAACATCCATCTGTTGGACATCTTATAAAGAAGGCTATCACCTTGAATCTAGTAAATATTACTCTTGATACTTGTCATGATGGATTTCATATATAAGGATAGATTATTGAATCCTATAAATGAGTCTATTGGTAATGCTTGTGATAAGCATGATGAAAGCATATGGAAAGAGAGATTGACACTCTTGTTGCTTCGGTAAAAAAAATATTGAATGACCTAACTTAATCTCATTGATCATGGTAACCTTGATATGAGAGGTATAAATGTAAGATTGATATGTAGATCTCTTACTATCTATGGTCATGCCTTGATATGATATGGTAAATATGAATGCCCTAACTTGATGGAGTGATTTGATAGAAAGTGTTATTGTGTTCATAATATTTGAGATATGATGTTGCATATATATGTTTCTTTGAGTCTAAATGTTGATGAAAGATTGATGTCATGATGCTGATAGCCATGATAGATATATGTTTATGATCTAACAGATCTGTTTTTGCTTGACTCTAGCAAAGACAGGATGATGACATGAATAAAGATGAATGAAGCGGATTCCTAGTCAAAGGGATAATCTCTTCTCAAGATTCTTACTCACACAACTATTTGCATTATGTACTGTTGAAATATGAATTATGTGCATCTGACATTATTGAAATGAAGCACGTCTCAGATCTGAAGCCCATACACATGAATGCTAAGGCCTAGAGAGCATTCATGCAACTAAGGATGCTCCCATGCTAACTTGAAGGGAGAGTCCAGGATTTTGACTACAGTTGACCATCATCTGAAGGTTTCTGAAGTGATATGAATTATGAATCAATGTGTCTATGATAGATTCTGCCACTATAATCTAATTTATGAAATTGTTGGGTTAAATTTTTGATCACTGTGCATGAGATCAGATGTTCACCTGGGAGATGTCAGTCCTACAGATGTGTGGTAGATAAAAACATGATCTTCAAGTAGGAAAAGGTTGAAGGTTTTCCATAATATGAACATGTAGTGTGAAATTGTGTTTGCAGGTGACTTGCACATACATATAGATATGTCACTATATTTTTTCTACAAGAGGTTGGCATGGTTTGACTGATTGATATATAACTTTGAATTAATGATTGAGATATGCTTTTACTATAGATCTCTCTATGATAGAAAATTTGGACTTGACCTGATAATTTGATTTGGTGGTTGTTGATTTTCCCTGATGTCTATGCTATGTGGGCATTATGACTTATGTGGCTATTCATAAAAATGATTTTTTATTGGTCTCCTTGTTCCTAGCACAATGGTTGAAGTATTGATAGTTGTGATTCAACATGAACGTGGAATGTGCATGACTCATCCTTGGTGTATGCATTTTCATTTAGTGACAAAAATGACTTATGTTATAATTATGACCTAATAAAGTTTGGATTAATATTGCATAATTGATTACAACTTGTTGGCATGATGAAGTCATAATTTGATATGAGATCCACCTTTCTCCTGGTTGAAAGTATTGATACTGTGATAATAATGACTTTGATAATGGTTGTGATCTGACTTCTAAAATTTGATAAGCTAACTTTGCTTATGTGATGACACAACATTGATTTATATAAGGCTGATTATGATGGCTTAGCAAGACATTATGCTTAGAGAATTGCATAAAGCAAGCTCCCTGATCCAGATATGTCTATATTTGACTGTTATCTGATGAAGTCAGGATGATGAGTTCTAAGGTATAACTTTGATTTTGATTATCGTTTTGGTTTTATATCCTGATGGTTTACTCTTGACAAGTGATGAGCCTATGATGATCTAAATAAGATGGAGATAGATTCTTAATCTTGAAAGGATGTATCATGGAACGTTGAATCAATATATGGAATTTGGGAAATAAGTTCCATATTGCAAAACTATTGGAAAAAAATGTTTTCGAACAATGGAAATGCAAATCCTTGGACACTCCTATTTGAAGTTCAAAATATTGTTGAACTTAACATGGCATCCAACAGTTGTTTGAAGCATTGATGTTCCATTTTGAACATCCATCTATATATATATGATGTGCATAGAACTTGAATAAATTCATGAGTGATCCACTTCATTCACATAGAGTTGCCACTGAGCATCCTTTGAAATATCTACATGAGATATTCTATTTTGGAGGCTAAGATATTTCTCCTATGATATGTGAATGCATGGATGTATTTTTGTTGATAGAGATTATTACTAAGCACATTTGGATGTTGCTTTAGTATGAGACCGACCATGATATCTTGGATGAGAGGTCCATAGAACGATTGAGGATAAGTAAGATGTTACTAGCATGGCTAGTTGTGAGGCAGGATGAAGAAGCTCCTTAGAGAGTTGTCTGAGCATGATCTAGATATGCCATGGATACATTGTGATCCGATTGGCAGAAAGTCCCATATTTATAGTTGGGACTGAGATACTCTCATATATTGACACAGTGCAGTTGTTCGAAACAAGCTTAGGCTTGTGGTTGGCACCTGCTTGAGAGAGAGGATGACTATGGTATCCTTTTGTGATTATATTATTATTTATGTTATGACATGATATTTTATTTGATGTCTTGTATGAATAGGAAACAACTGCTATTAAGACAATATAATACTAGATTTGAGCATGATGGGAGCACCGTTGATCGAGGACACTAAGCCAACTCTTCCTCCTTGTCTGAGCTCCCAGGGTGAGGAATTGAGATGGAGGTCTCCTGGTGTAATACCCTCCTCCCTCCTCCCACATCTATCCAAGCGACTGGTCATCCAGGGCAAACATGCGATGAGAGGCAACTATGATATGATTCAACCTCATGGGTCACCTTGAGGAAGTGGAACCAATGGAAACACACCATACAGACATCCAACATCATAAACTTAACCCTCAGAAGACAAGTCAGCCACTCAGACAACTTGTCCCTGGCTCACAGTATTTTTTTAGGTCTCTTAGGCCATAGTCACTCTCATGCTATGGGCAAGGGAGTGACCAACAACCTAAAGTCTCTCTCACAAGCCTGCCTGCCAGCGATTGTGGACCAAAATGACCAATGTTGTGCCAGACCCTAGGATTTAAGCCACTTTCTCAGGCTCAGAGCTGAAGACACTGCCCATAAATGATCCATCTCTTCAAATAAGTAAAGTAACATGGAAATGAAAGTACTAAATAAAATACTTGTTCAAGACCTTGACTGGATCCCTACTAGCCATGATAGGCATTTCATCAAACATATCATCTACATGTAATCTACAGGTGTAAATAACAAAGTTAAGCATAGGGATATCATACTTATATGAGAATCACTATGAACCATTGTTTCCTCATTCCATTTGTTGCATTATCATCTATTAGTTCATTGGCACATTATTCATTCACATATAAGTAAACACATGCCGAGAGCCATACGTAGTTGTCGTCATAAAATGTGAAAATAACCATCATAAAAGGAACAAAAATACAATAAACATATCAACCACCAAATCCATAAATACGTCAATACCTTTACACATGAAAATTGAGGGAATGGATTTTTCAGTAATGAATGCAATGTAACAACCAGAGATGGGACTACTACATTCCACCAGACCCTATTGTTATCACTCAGGTTGTCCCTAGGCTCCTGTAGGGATACGGCCGAGGTAACCACAAACCAATCTTTGGATTGCAGGTTCTAGCCCACCTGCAATCAGAGAGGGCTCTCTCTTAATGATTCAACTTTGTTGATGATTTTAGGCTAGCTTTTGGCTCATGGGTTTTTGTTTGTGTTTGGATGGAAGGTAGAAATTTCAAGCAAAGAGGCAAGGTAAGATGTGATAAGTTTCAAACCATTGGGCATGGAGTCATGGATAAAGGCTTGTTGTTGGGTTTTCTTGGTCACAATAGGATTAAGGAGAGGGATAGCCACACATGGTACAATTATCAATTTATTGAAAGGATGGAATGACGATCAGAGATGAAAGGCAAAGGAGAATCTTTCATCAAACTGAAAGAGAGGAGAAGTGAATGAATGGTTATCTAGGAGCAGCTAAGAATTCCTAAACTCTCATTCATATGTGAAAGAAACAGAGTAAAAAAGATCATTTAAGTATACATGTTCATAACTATTTCTGATGAAAACATGAAAAAATTGCAGAAATTGAGCTAAAGGTGTAGTTAAACAAATCCTAAGCTATTATTCTTTTCTGTAATTTAAATGGAAGAATGGTGGTAAAATAAAACATGAAAAATTAACAGAGTTAAGAAACACTTATTGAGCCATGTAGAAGCACAGGAATTCCATAATCACTCCTCGGCCAATTAGACACATCAAACAGTTTCAGAATCCATGCTTTCAGCAGTCTCTGATTATAGAAAGTATGACAGTTACAGTGCGGGTCTCTGCTTGAAGAAAATGTCGAGGTACCAAAGATTAAGCAACTTCCTCGACTCACCAACCAACCCCTACTCCATCTTTCAGGGTGGTATATATAAGAAAAATGTCAGAAGTCATTTATTACAATTGACCTAAACAGGTCTGCCGGAAAAGCTTTTTCTAAAAACCTAATTGTCGCTGGAATTAAATGCAGGTAAGTCCTTTGGGCTGCGCTAGAGGTAGCTGAATCAAAAAGAGTGCAATGTGCCCTTGGAGGCTCGATGCAGTACTGCTTGAATAACTATGCTTTGGGATATGTAGTTCTGTTCTGGTGTGAGTTAAATGTGCAACAACCATGATTTGAGAGTTTGGAGTAGCCTCGCCCTCTTTCTTTGACTTTGCTGGAAGGTATTAAATTTTCTCCTGCTTTGGGCCGCTGTTAAGATCTTCGCTGATACTCTTTTCCGCTACATTGATGGTCTTCGTTACTTGCTGATACTCTTTGAAGTGCTTTTTCCCTGTTGATTTGATCTGATACTCTTTAATCTCTGTCTCTGGTCCTTTCCTGTCTTTAAACCGAATTAATTTGGCAAAATCGGGCAATTTCGGGTTTTTTCGGCGCAAAACGGGCCAAGGAATAAAAAAATTCCCTAAAGATTCCCCAAAACATCCTATTTCCCGTAGCGATGTGCGATTAGCGCTTCGCGCTAATCGTGCATCGAAAACTGCCTCCGTTTCTTGTTCTGGAGCTCCGAAGTGCGATTTTTCTTCCTGCACGAATTTTTGGTTTTCTGGCTGCTGACGTCAGCAGTACGGCGGATGACGTCAGCCTACTGACGTCAGCAGTGGGTCCCTAGTATAGATGTGACGTGGCAAGGTGCTCATACTTTAATGCGATGCGATGAATTTTTCCGATGCGATCGCAGCATCGCATCGACAGGGAACGGGAAGGTTTTTACTTTGGACATGTGATGCTTGCGACTGTCGATCGCCGATATCGCATCGGGTAATAAAGGATGGGGCACAACTATGTGGTGGGGATATTTCGATATGGCGATGCGAGATGGCTTACTGGGATCTGCAGAGTGTTAAGGAAATCGGTAGGGGTCTATTGAGGTCGAAAGGAGTGAGTAGGTGCGTTAGAAAATCATTGGAGCCCTCGGAAGGGGTCCGATAACCTAAAAAGGAATTTTATACTTTGGAAGGAGTCCATTGCATTTAGAAGGTGGTTTGAAGGGGCAGCATGAGGACTCTTGCCAAGTTTCAGACAAACTGAGCAATTCCCGGGGGTACTTATGGTTATTTTTCAACCAAGGGGAGGGATATTTACATAGGGGATGATTTACATAGTTTTAGTAGGGGGATTGGAAAAATATAGGGAGTTAAATAATAATGTCAGTAGTCAATATGGAGATGGTAAAAAGAGCACTAAGTTTGGGAGATCTTAGGCTGCAACGAGGGGATAGAACCTTATAGAGAGAGTATGGAATATCTAGGATCTACAGAGTGTTAAGGAAATCGACAAGGGGTCTATTGCGGTCGGAAGGAGTGAGTAAGTGCGTTAGAAAAGCATTTGAGGCCTTGGAAGGGGTTCGATAACCTAAAAAGGGATTTTGTACTTTGGAAGGAGTCCATTATATTTAGAAGATGGTTTGAAGGGGCAGCATGAGGCCTCTTGCCAAGTTTCAGACAAACTGGGCAATTCCCGGGGGTACTTATGGTTATTTTTCAACCAAGGGGAGGGATATTTACATAGGGGATGATTTACATAGTTTTAGTAGGGGGATTGGAAAAATATAGGGAGTTAAATAATAATGTTCAGTAGTCAATATTGGGAAGTGTAAAAGAGCACTAAGTTGGGAGATCTAGGCGCAACGAGGGATAGAACCTTATAGAGAGAGTATGGAATATCTTTGAGTAAAGCAGATCTTGCACCCAATATTTTTAACATGAAAATGATGGAATTAAGAGTATCAAGCAGATTCTTGACCTCTTTTTTAGAATTAGTTAATTGATTAGGGGGAGATGGAGAAAGAAGTTAGTTATCCTGTTTTGAGTTCTCACATAGGGAACTGCCTGGTGATTGGTCCTGAGTAAAGATGACACTAAAAACTAGAACTGATCAGCAATCAAGATTCTGGCAACTCCAAAACTTACCTACCCAGCCTATTTACCTAACATTTTTTCTTCTTTTGGTTTGGGTGCACTTAGACTTGCAAACCCATCATTCCAATTTTTCTTTTTTATGCTTTCCTATCTACAAACTACCCTTATTTCATCCAAGGGCCTAGATTGAGCTGTTGGGCTCCTTTGATTCTCTACCTATCTAAGAATCTGCCAAGATTAAGCTGTTTGGACATATTTTGATTCTCTATATTCTAAAACAGGAAATTGAAACCTAGGGAGACCAATATTAAGCTGTTTGGACATATTTTGATTCTCTATATTCTAAAACAGGAAATTGAAACCTAGGGAGACCAATATTAAGCTGTTTGGATCTCCCTTTAACTAAAAATTGTACAACACTAGAATAACTTCTCAAATTTTGGAAAGCAGTTAGATGAACTCTGAGTAGTCTTCTTCGCTTGGAAACTGTTAAACAAATATGGAGCATTACAACATGCAAAGTATGATATATTTAGTCTGTAAAAATGTCAATCATGAAATATGTGTATCCTGCTGCAGCAGGAAACTAACAAACTCCAAATTAAACATCAACTAACTTACACATCACTATCATAATAAATTGTAAAATAAACCTCTCAACTCAAATATACTATAAATATTTAATTTAATAAAAAAAAAAAAAATTTATTATTAAATAAAAAATCTTATATTCATGATTATTACCTCTGATTTTAAATTTTGTGAAAATAAAAAAACAACCACCCAAAAACTAAATATAAATAAAATGTCGCTTATTTAATTTAATTTGTAAACAAAATGAAAAGAATAAATATTTTATGGAAAATATGAGCAGTCTAAACAAAAATATTTCCGCACAAAAAGGACAAGCCAAGGCAAACACGTGTCAAAAATACTGCATCGAACGATAAATCTTCCTCAAAAATCTATTAATGTTATGATTGCACTTTGAGATCATGATACTATTGATCATGATACTATTGATCACGATGATTTATACTCTGTTTTTTTTTTTATTTATTTAAAAAATTTAACCATAAAAATAAACGCTTGCAAAATTTATGATTAACAAAATTTTGATTTGTTTAAGAAAATAATTTCGGCAAAATCACATA
>APFE030900636.1:337-18491 GCA_000404065.3 Pinus taeda | reverse complement strand
CTCTCAATACAAGAGTAAACAAATGCTTGCAATGAAATCTATTTGCAAAAAGGAACCTAGAATTCAAATCATGCATTCAGAAAGCTATAATACTTTATCAGTCAAGGGTACAATAATGGTAACTCTTCCCTCTATAAACTGATGCAATTAAGAAGGCACTCAAGAGAAGGATCATCAAACTGGGAACTAGACAGCATATGTTGATGTTCACTATAGTTTCAGACCTTCTGCACACCAAAGCAATGATGATCTTCAAATGGAAAGAAATGGAACAACAACTATCTCTATGAATAAGATTGAACAACAAAATCTTAACCTATGGAAATGAATGAAGCAATAATTATAATCCATAGGAATTAAGTAACAACTTCCGAGTTGAACAACAAACGCAAATGGAACAACAGACTATCAGAAATAAGGTATAGAGCAGCAACTGAAATTTGAATGTACAGTAACCCAAGTTAAACACGCAACACACTTAATCAGTAAGAGGAACAACAATCTAAGCTTCGATACAATACACATGAATCATAGCTATAAAATAGCAGCAATTGTAACGGAACAACAATTGTTTCGGAACGACAATTGTTTCAGAACAACAATGGCAACAAAACAACAATTCCAAATAAACAACAGTCATGATTTAAGAATAAATCATATAGTAGTACCAATTTAGGAATATAAAACGTGCTTAATCTATAATCTGTAAGGAACAATAATGCTATATGAATTGTCAAAAGGAACAATAATGCGATGCAGAGTTAGAATGATAACATAGCATTCCTGTTGCAAGTAACAATAGTATCTAATCAAGTATAACAGAGCCAATATGTAAAATAGTAAAGCGCTTCAAATTACTGAGCAGAGTAAAAAAAAGAAATCAAACCACACATGAATCAGAAATATGATGTAGGAGCAAGTGATCCACCAGGGCTGGGCCCTTAGCCTCCAGGGACTCACTGCTTCAGGCTACTCCAGAATCAATGATAGAACAGCAACTAGGTTTTTATATTAAAATATTAAATAGAGTTACAAGGACTCACTCTTCAAAGAGATTTGATGATCAAAGTTCAAGTACCAAGGAAAATTTCATAAAAATAACAATAGTTTCTCTCCCCCTTTTCCAAGCTAATAGTGCTACCCCTTTTTATAACAACCAAACGGTGATATCAACAATGCAGAGGATTGTTAAGATAATGTTCCCTTAGGATCAAAGGATCCTGAGGGATTCGTTAAGATGTTAATTTGTAGTTATCTTCTTACTCTTTTGCGCCGATTGGATATCTCCTTTTTCTTTTCCTGGCTATTACACTCCAATTTGGATTGCCTTGTTTGAGCGCGGTTCCCTACCAAAGGGACATCAGTCAAATTGGTCTTGTTCTTTCCTTTGGGATGATAGTCCTCCATTTTCTCCTCTTTCTGCATAGAAAAAGGGTAATTATTAGTTATTTCATATTACATATAAACCTTCTATATTTTATCATATTTTTCTACCATATGCCTAGCTCATGATGTGAAAAGGTTGTGAATTTGAAGAAAAGATAACAAGGTAAATGAAAATAACACACCTTCTCCAGTGCCCAACAATAAGTACAAGAAGAGGTACCAAAGCCTTTGGGTTGGGCCCAAACTCAAGGGTCTCAACCCTTTGAAACTAACTCAGATGCAACTTAGAATCTAAATTCTCATTATCAAAAAGTGCAGGTCTAATACATCACATAAAAGTTGAAAATAACAATGTCAATCTTTAAGCTCAATAGCTATAGCTAGTTGAAAAAAAACTTCAAATCCTAATGAGATTTATTCTAGTTTATTTATACAAAAGGGAAGCTGAAGCAACTCCCTTGAAAGTAGGAGTGGTTCCCTCCTTGATCTTAAAAATGGTGGATCTTATCCCTCTTGATCTTCACTAGGACTAGGAGTCACTCAGCTACCAACGAACTCGAATTGGTGAGAGAGGATATGGTGATACCAAGTTAATTTTAGGGAGTTAAGGAGGTGGAAAACCCCCCTATATTCTTTCTTAGTTGTCTCCATCAATCCCCTGGATAGTAATAGCCTAAAAAATGCTCAATTTTCCTGCAATTAAACCACATTAGGACACATACTATGGAAAAATCCTTTTAATCCTCTTACTAAGCATAATATAAGAAAAAAATTGAATTAATGTAAGAGAAGGATAGTTTTAAGGTTGAAGGATGGCATATTGATATTCAAAATGTACCTATTGATGGGACTTATTAGTTGCTACACCCATTTTTTCACTATGTTTGCACTATGTTGGCCATTGGTGTTACATTGTGGTATGCTTGCCCATATTAGGGTGCTCATTTCCATGGCTATTGGGACCTTCTACCCGTTTCCCGCTCTGGCATTATGGCTCTACTTGGCATGCTCTCCCCTTTGGGTCATTAGCTATTTTTCATACTTTCTTGGCTTGATCTTCAAGTCCTCTCGATACCTCTTCTGATTGGGATTTAAATAGTAATGCAACAAATTACAGAGATAACCATAAATACAGAGATGCAACAAATAGAATACTTCATTTCATTAATGTAAAATACTGAAATATTCTTACGAACAGAAGTGGAAATAAACTAGCTTGGGTGATGGTAGCTTATCTCTGAGGAGAGATGTGGTGGATACATGCCTCTGAATTGCCTTACAATGAGGTTCGAAGGCCTATTTATTGTTGAGAAACAATGGAAAACCCTAAACATCCAAAACCTTATCCCTAGGAGATGAAGCACCAAACTATGGGCCCCGTTTTGAGTAAATTGGTACATCAAGTTCCTGGGGTCATAACTTTGGCATACGATCTCCGTTTGATGTGAAAAATAGCTCGTTAGAAAGATCTATCTAAGGACTGAAACTTTGGGATGAGCAACATCAATCTGTGACACCATGTTGCTCCCAATTTTCCAAAAAAACATCATTTAGGGCCTCAAAACGGCTCCGGAAGTTTAGGATATAACAAATTGTCAAAATTAGTAAATTGTGCTATAAATAAGGAAACTGAAAAACTTAAAGAAATAGTTGTGGGGGTCCAAGTGGGATAGGTGGGTGGCCACCAACATCCACCTGGATCATTCCTCCCCCCTTAGGAAGCAATGGTCCCCATTGCGTTGAGTTCCTCCATGAGATGAGGAAACTTATGTTGAACTTGGTTCCCAATGAGCTATTCTTCACCCTCTGATGTGTTCAGTAATCATGGGAAGCATGGTCGACGGTGGTCCACATTGAACACTTGGTTAAAGCGAAGGAATGGGGGAATGTTTTGCTCCAAAGCATTATTTCGCACAGCCTTGGTAATGGTATAAGGACCATGTCAGAGTGATTTGAGATTCTGATGGGCTCTTGTAAGGCATTTTTTCTACAGATGCAACCAGAATTTTTCACCCACTTGAAACTTGGGTGGTACCTGATGTTGATCATGTCGCTAATTTTACTTGGCATTTTCTACAATCGAGTGGAGATAGATCAACCCATTTGGTAGAGGTGCTTCGGAAATAAAATCAGATGAATGCTTGACCTCACAGTGCAATAGTACCCCTGTGGGTGAGGAGAAGATGTTCATGTATTCTTTCATGACCATATCCATCTACTATTGTTGTTTCATGGACGAACCCTTTGTGGGGGTCATGGATGTCGTGATAATCTTTGCCTTACTTTGGGAGTGAACCAGACAAAAAATGAATTTCCTAGTCTGGGAGATGATCTTGCTACATTTCTTAGCAGAGATCAAAGAGGTGGCAGTAGGTGGGGCTACCTCTGGTATCTTGTATAATGAATTACCCAAAGAAATAATAACAGCGCGAGCCCTTGACTCATACACAACATGTTTCCTACACAAGTATGGTTGGCCTAATAATACATCACAAACATCTAGAGGTGCAACATCACAAAATACCTCATCTGTGAAGGGCTTGATGCTATAGGGAAGGTGACACTGTTGGTGGACTCGGAGATATCGCCCTTGGTGAAGCCACCCAATGTTGTATGGCTATGGGTGTGGTGTGGTCGGTAGGCCCAACTGCTTCAAGACCTTTGCTAAAATGAGGTTCTTTCAGATCCCACTATCGACAATGGATTGCAGTGGTGAACCCTTCACCCACATTTGTGAGTGGAAAAGACACTCCCCCTCCTGTGCGGTTGCCTATCTTCCTCATTAAATTTTGTCTCATCGTTGCCTTCTTTCTTTCCCCAAGCAACATGGTCTTTTGTAATCCTTTTGTTGTCCCTAAATTTAGAGCATCAGTTGAACTAAAAGTAAAACAACCAACCTTCAATGGTTATTCCCCAAAAAAATCTAATTTCTATCACAACAAGTTAACTAAAAATTCAAATCAAGTAGCCACACAATCCCTTGAATTTGCTTCCCTTACTCAACCTCAATTTTTTTGTAAAAATATTTACATTTATTTTCATTAGAGAAACATGGTTGTGGATGTCATGAAAACAATAATGAAGTTACTAAAATAAGATGGTACTGAGAGATCAATGAAAAAGAGAAAATACAAGCTCATCGAAGCTCAACAACAGAGGGAAGAGATCCTGCACAAGATAGAATCTTGCCTAAAAAAATGAAGTATGTTCTCGATAAAATTGAAAAATAAAGGAATTTATTATAGGGAGATATGGTACTTAAATGAGATTCAATATTTGTAGACAAGGGAATTTATGGGAAATTTGACAATATATAGATTGGTCCATTTCAAGTATAAAATATTCTTGTCAACAACACATACTAGTTAGAAGATTTGGAATGATATTTTCTAGGGATCCATGTGAATGGTAAGTTCCTTAAGAAATTATTCATTTACGTACATCTTTGTTCCAAAAATAAAAAAGAGAGAGAAAAAGAAAAGAAAAATATTTTGTTTAAATAATTTCATTGCGATTTTCCTTCAATGTTGTAATCTTCCCAGGTATACATAAGAATGTTACAAGAGGAAAAAATAAGTTGGGTTCAAAAGAACTCCTTAGCCCAATAAAGGAACTAGAACTACAAGTTCTCAACAGGCCACAAGGACTTGTTGTCCCCCCATGGAGCCAATTTAGTGCCAAATTGCACCACCCATAAGGAACTATTACTTAGGGTCTAAAATTCAGAAGATGATCCAGGTGGATGTTGGTGGCCACCCACCTATCCCACTTGGACCCCCACAGCCGTCTCTTTCAATTTTTCAGTTTCCTTATTTATAGCACAATCTACTATTTTTGGCAGTTTTTCGAGTCCTGGACTTCCGGAGCTGTTTTGAGGCCTGAAACAAAGTTTTTTGGGAAAATTGGGAGCAACATGGATCAATGGTTTGCTGATTCTCATCCCAAAGTTGTATTCCTCAAATAGATCTCTCTAACAAGTTATTGTGCACGGAAAACGGAGATTGTATGCCAAAGTTACGACCCTGGGAAATTGATGTACCAATTTACCTAAAACGAGGCCCATAGTTTGGCGCTTCATCTCTTAGGGTTAGGGTTTTCGATGTTTAGGGTTTTCAATTGTTTCTAAACAATAAATAGGCCTTCGAGCCTCATTGTAAGATAGTTCAGAGGCATGTAGCCACCACATCTCTCGTCTGAGATAAGCTATCATTGCCTAAGCTAGTTTATTTCCATTTATGTTTTTAAGCATATTTCAATATTTTACATTAACGAAATGAAGTATTATTTCTACTGCATCTCTGTATTTATGGTTATCTTTGTAATTTGTTTTGTTGTTGTTTAAATATGGATCAATGGTATTAGAGCAGTCTGCTCTTTCTTTGTTTTTCTTTGCATGTCCACAATGAGGTTGGGATATAAGGAGCTAGGGCTCAATCTGGTTGAACCCTTGCAAGATCAGCCTCAAAAATCCTGATGGCTTCCCATGGTGGATGAAAAGAAAGATGAGGGGGCAGGAGATCCTATCAAAATCTTGCTCGAAGAGGCCCTCAAGCAACAAAGGAACACGATGATGGAAAACTTTTCCTATATCCTTCAATGACTACCCATGGGCAACACATCTACTTTTAGCAGCTACTCTAGAAATTCCACACCCTTTAAGGTACAAGTTAACTTTGAAATCCCCATATTCAAGGGTCAAATAGATGCAGATGTTGTATATAAATGGTTAAATCTTCTAGAAGGGTATTTTTATGTTCATGATTTTTCCAGCTGGGAAAAGATTAATTTCGCCCTTCTCAAAGTAGCCCCCACATCAAGGATTGGTGGGAACTGTGAGTAGAAGGATGAAAGTACGAACTCACTGTTTTTAGCCACACCCACTTGGAATTCATTCTTGGATGCCATTGAGGAGCAATACTACCTTGTCAAAATCTATGAGGATAAATACATAAAGTGGACCACGCTGCGGCAGGGAAGGGACCAAGATGTGCCAGAGTTCATAAATATTTTTTATACCCTTCACACAAAGTTAGGTATCAAGGATTCTGAGCTACATTTTCTATTCAAATACCATGACTTCCTACATAGGTGCATCTAGGATGAGATGGAGTTCTTGAACATCTCCTCGCTTGGCACGGCATACCGATATGCTGTCAAGATCGAGCAGAAATTTAAACAAAAGAAGCGAGGCTTTGGATCTGCAAATATGAAGAACAAAGGACAAAGCGAAGGTGGGGTGACCCAAGTCAACCCTTGGAAGCCGCAAGAAAAGAACAACACCATAAAGTCAAAGAAGGACATATGAAAGTGGTGTGAGTTCCATAAGAGCCCGACTCATAACACAAGTGAGTGTCGGACAAAGAGGTCGTTGGTGGTCGAGTTGAAGGCTTCAAAATCATATGCATGTCCTGCCCCTAAGTCAAAACCCGATCAGGGGAATGAAAAAGAGAAGCAAATCATTGATGTGGAGTCCAACGCCAATGTTTCCACCACTAAGGTCCAGAAGAATGAGCCTGAAGATCCAAAGGAATGGGAGTGTCTTTTCCACTCATAGATGTGGGTGAAGGGTTCACCGCTACAATCCATTGTCGATAGTGGGATCCAAAATAACCTCATTTCAGTAGAAGTCATGAAGTGGTTTGGCCTACCTACCACAGCACACTTGCAGCCGTACAAAATTTGGTGGCTTCACCAAGGGAAAGATCTCTGAGTCAGCCAACAGTGTCGCCTTCCCTACAACATCAAGCCCTTCATAGATGAGGTATTGTGTGATGTTGCACCTCATGATGTTTGCGATGTATTATTAGGCCAACCATACTTGTGAGAGGCTAGCAAAGAAGAGCCACTATGACCAAGAATGAAAATGGTAAAGAAAAAGAGAGATCACGTACAAGCGAGGGGAACAAATTTTTTTCTATATGGTTTCTTTGGAGTGGAAGAAGGCATCAAGAATAGAGAACATAACAATGAAGTATAAGAGTAAATTATTTGGCAACATAGTGTGTGACGGTGAGAGAACATTGGGTCCATTGTTGGGCTCTAGGATGAGAATATTATATTTTGGTTGAGAAATGAGAGTATGGAGAAACTTCTTCAGGTGAGGAAATATTCACGATACCATGGGGGGAATGAAGGATGGATATGGGTTTCTCTAAGGTCCCTTGATAGCCTAGGGTAGAGGTTTAGCCCTCACAATCTTGGTAAGAAGTTGTGGTGTCTCCTTTACTTGTCTCATTTCAATTTTGTCAGTGGATTCTCGTGTTCCATTTAGGGTTGGATCACTATGATACAAGCTCAGGGTGGAGGTGATAGTCCTCTAGATTCCCTGAAGACTTGTTGACCCTACATTGTTTGCTTGTACAATGGATTCTCTAGTTCACTTTGAGGGTGGAACCATTGTGTGATAAGTTTAGGGTGGAGGTGTATCTTCTTGATTCCTTGGAGCTTTATATTGAACAACACGGGGGTGGAGGTGGTAGACCTTTTAAGTCCCTGAATATTGGTTGACTTCTCTTCGGTTGGCGAGTGGAGGTAGGAGCACCTCTAGAGTCCCTATTTCAGCCAACAATGTGATATAGCCCTTAAGAAAATCATCTCCGTCTATGGAATCCAACTTGGGGGTGATAGCTCCAAGTGATGATTGGCTTCAACTATCTATGGTTGGGTGGAGAGTCATAGTCCCTAACTCAGTTTCCCAAAAAAATTACAAGATAAGTGCTCTTGTGTACTTGTTTACTTTTTTACATGATAATGAATGTATGTTGTATTTCTGGATTGAAATAGTATTTCCGAGAAAAATACATGATTGTGTTTCTTATTTGATATAAAAGAATAAAATAATGTGCAAATTTAAAGGCATTGTAATGGTATGTAATAATCTTGATTAAATCATAAGAACTTTTTTTGTTATTATGATGGTTACATTGAAGACCACCTTTTTTGGCAAGTTCCCTCTGTAATATGATGAAGGTGGTGGTTACAAGGCCTTGTCATTGTTATCATACATTAGGATAACTCCAAGGATATCATTCTTATAAACTTAAGTAAGCTATGATTTTACATGAGGGGCTTCATTAACCTATTGTGATATGTGATCTAGTATTGGGTTCACATATTCACTTAACCAAGATCTGGTTCAAAGGACCTATGTGCACTCTTAAAAAAGTAACAACATCGTAAGAGTGATTGACTTGACCTTACATTCTTATATCTTCTGCAAGATGTACTTCTACACCATGTCCATTAATGTTGAACCCCTGAGGTTGTAAGCCATACCCAATGTAACATCTTGGCATTGATATGATCTGGCATATTCTTGCTTAAATGGATTGTAGTGGCCATGGTGTTTGAGGAGATGGTATCTCTTCCATGAGGTATGCATTTCATATCCTTGCTAATAGCTAAATTCCCCTAAAACCTTTAATAAGTGTTGCAGTGTTGTTTTCAAGGTTTTTGTAAACCATAGGGTGCACCTTGGCATGTAGCTTGTGAACTAGAGGCCTTTTAGGAAGGACCACGTCCTCAGTAGGGGTCATTTGAAGGGTCACTTGTGTAGTCATGTTTGGAATTTTGTTTCCTTAAATGGGGAATGCTTGAAGTCAAAGAATCTATCCATTATGCACATGTCTATAAGGCTCAGGCCTACATTTAGAACCAAAAGAGGAATTCCGTGTTTCTTCAAGGAGTTTTGAAATTCTTGTGTTCTTGTTGACATCTTGTGAGCCCTGTGGACATGAGAATATTAACTCTTGTTTAATCTCAGGAGAGATATCAATAGTGAGTGCTTTAGTAAACCCTAAAGCTAATATTTTAATGTTGGAAAAACTCCATACATTTGTGGAACAACTATAGGAAAGCCATAATTGGGTCAATACTTGAATGGTGAAGTTCATAAGAAGGGAGAAAAAAATTGTGAGAACCACCAGATTCAAGACCAATCGTACTTCTCATGATATAGCAAGACCTTCCTAATTGAGCCATGGAAAATTTTTATTTTGAAAAGCATTTATATGAATTTGGATGGGGACCCAAACATATAGATTAATTAGATGAAATTAATCAAATGGTATGATGAAAATCTAGCCATGGAATCCCTATATTGGATGCCCATATTTCTACTTATCACAATTGGGTGAAAGGATGGGTGACATCGCCCCGAGGTTATATCCTTGTAAGTTTAAAGAGAGAGCTTGATTTGGAGGAGTGAGATTATTAGGCGCTTCGCTACCTAGGACTACAGCTCAGAGGAAAATAGAATTCCCGTTGGCTAGAGTGGAGCCCATACAACAACTCATTTCGAAGCTTATATCCTAGTAAGATCAAAGGGGGAGCTTGCTTTAGAGGAGAGAGATGACTGGGCACCGAGCCAACCAAGCTTACAATGCAGAGGTGAAGATAATTCACATTGGCTAAAGTGGAGACCATATGAAAAATGATCCTTGTGAAATCATATGGAAAGTGTCTAAGATGATGTGTCTTAGAGGTCTGGTGTAACACCCTCCTCCCACACTTACGCAAGCAAATCAATCCACCAGGGTAAATATGTGATGAAGAGTTACTATGATATGATTCAAATCCCCATGTATAGTTAATGAAGTGGAACTGACAAGACAAGACCAATCTAACCTTCCTTAGAAGTTATAGAACCTTGAGGATCGAACCAACCCCTCAACCAAACCCTGAGACAACTTGATGTTTTTTCTCAAATAAACCCTTATTCGCTCCCAAAAAAAGCCCTCGAAGAGACTGTAACCCTCTATTCGATCCCAAAGCAAAGCACCCATGTTACTACAACCTTTTTCAAGCAGTTCTATGCGAGCAACCCCAAATTCCGAGCCACTTCTTCAAGGCTAGGACTCAAGCCTTTACCCAAAACTTCATGAAACTTACGGAAATGATAATTAACATTGAAATAAGACTACTAATGTAAAAAATTGAAAAAGGACTTGAATTGATACCTACTAGCCATGACAAGCATTCCATTAAGCACATCAAAAATATGTAATGTATAGGTCATAAATACACATCTGAACATAGGGGCCTCATAGTTATTTGAGAATTGTCAAGAAGGACTGAAGTCTCCTCACAATAGCTACACTATTATCTATTAGGTCATTCATTCATTAACATTTCATCTACTAACTAAAACACAATGAGAGGCATAGATCAAGACTGTCATAAAACACGCTTATAAAAAGTAAATAAATAGAGATATATCAATGCTGAAACAACCATTAAAGACACACAATGACAAGCACATTTAATCATGAAATACCAGAGTTAGCATATGAAAATCCAACCAAGTTAGGTACTTCCATGTACCACTCAACCATAGATTGTGTTGGCATAAAAATATCATCAGGGAAAGACCCTGGGTTCAATAACAAGGGGCCAACAAGGATCCATTGTAGTCTACAACAACATCGACATTTTCACCTTACCTAAAGGGTAAGTAGTCTCACCCGAGGCATGTCATGACCAAAACTAAGAACGATTAGAGAGATATCAAGGATGATCCAAACATTAACTCATAACTATCTTAAAGAATACATTCATCACAACATCATATTGTTATAGTTACCATATTCATCCAAGAAAAGGCAATTAATATAAAAATCTTGAGCAAGTTTGTAAATCAGCACGATACGCTTATTAACAATGCCATGCAAACTGGTTCATGCATTCATTCATATTAACTCAACAGAAGACTCATTTCAATATACATCAGGTGTAAAGCCTTAATAAAATACATGAAATACCATCGCCATCAAATGCCTTAGACCTCAAGTTCAGCCTAGCTTTGACCAATCCTCAACTACTCAGATCCTTGGATCCTGTTCCTCTATGCTTCCAAATCATACTTGATACCAACCCCTTCACCATGTTATCTTCTCCTTTAATCTTCTCTTATGATTTTCCCACTGCCAGTTCTGTTCAAATGTCTTTTCCCTCAGCTGCTTCCCACTCTCCTCCTTGTCCGCTTGGTTGTTTCTACTTGCTCTCGACACCTTGATGCAACTATCCATCTACTGCATGGTCTTTCTTCCCTCCTCGATTGTCCTCTCTGCAAATTTATCATTTCTCCCACAACCTATTTTCCACCTTAATTCCTTCAAAACTTTCAAAATTAAAAATGAAGTCCCCAACAAGCCCCAACCATAGTTCTTTGACTCGTCCCTGAGTCAATCTATCTCAATCATTGTGGGTCCTATTATTGGTTCTATGGGTATTTATGCATGTTGTTGCTTCAGTCCTTCCTTTTGTGGGGCTACTACTTTTGCCACATCCTAGCCTTCTTTTCCAAATGAAGGCCCAAATTCAGGAAAAATTGTGGTCATTTCTTGCCTAAATTTGTTGTAATCATTAAGTATTGTTTTCCATACAATCACTATTGAGTCAGCCTGCTTGATGAAGTGTTCTGCCATGCTGGATGTTGGTTGACTTGAACTATTACTTTGTAGTATGTTTCACTCTACTTCATTGTTGTTGTAGACCTCTTTTAGAGCAAGAACATGTAGGCAGACTGGTGGTATAAGGTCACCAATTTTCTTTTTAGTTTTTGCTGACACTTCTTCTATCTATTTACTTGTGCTTGAATGGAGGTGATTTATTCATCAATCGTTTGCAACCGAATTGAGTTTGTGCATGTCTTGCTGTCAAAAATTAAATTTTGTAGATGTTCTCGAAGAGGACATATAGGCTTATTCTTTCAGGTCAAGCTCCCTGAACAGTCGTGCACTTTCTCCAATAGGGCATAACCATTTGCAAGTGCTTCAACAAGGGAATGTTTGGTAGCAATGACGACACTAATATTTTCGTCAATTGATAGGGAATAAATCTCAGTTGGAGCAAGCAGTGCTGATACTATCTCCAAGTTATTTTTCATATCTTCATTTGTGGCTATCAAGCTCGAACATGCTACCTAGATGTGTTCATAGAAGTTGACCAATGTGAAATATGTAAAATATTCGGGTGCTTGAATGACAAGGTCTGACATTGTCAGCTAGGGCCCGAAACTTGTCTTAACCTGATATACTTGTTCTTGCAGATCCTGGTTTGTTTGTCAGAGTTGATCCCTTTATTCCATGACCACTTACAATTGTCTTTTCTGATACCCATGTTCATAGATGAGGTCATTTTGTATTCTCTCTACTCTCTGTGCAACTTGTTCGATGAATTCAAACAACTATGATGATGACCAGTGCGACAAAGTCTCTGCCTACATTGTGTTTAGATATGGGAAATTGCTCTGAATGGGTAGGCCATTGGCAATGGAGTTTTTTGAGTGGGATGGGGGTGAGGTTGTTGGTTGTGAAGGTGGGGTGAACTGAGTGGGTAGAATTATAACTAGGTTTGGGATTAGTTGGAAATTTATTGCGAAGGCATTCTAGTAATGTTTAGTTCCCATTGAATGCAGTGTGGATGCAATCAACTCTTACCCTAGTAGTAGTCTCGACCCTCGAAGTAGGGATATCAGTGAGGATGTGTGAGTGTCATTTACTTGGAGGGACTCATTGTACTGCTGCATGGAGTATATTTCCATCTCTTCTATTACAACACATGTACTAGGGGGAATAGATTCAGAAAGGGTTGCAGAGATGGAGGCTATATGTGGCAATGGATCCCACGATCTTGATGAGACTATGGATGTGGATGGAGGATTTTCTTCGACTATGGGTGATGCAAATACTGATTGGTCGGCCTTGCCAGTGATGTCGACAATCAGAACTATAGGGGATGTCTTGGGTTTCTTAGTGGTTAGCCTTTTAATTCCACTTTTCTGTTGTGGCTTAGGAATTGTTTCCTTTGGTTTTGCATGAGGGCCAACATGAGAAATTTCTACAGATAAAGGTGTGGTGATGATTGGATTAAACATTGTAGATCCTTGAAAAGATATTGATTATGTTGTCTTACCTAAGGGTTCTGTGAAACCTGCAATCATAGGTTTGAGGGAAGACATCAGTTTCTCCATTTGAGTAAACATAGGCTCCAAGTCATCCTCTACTGCTCTCTTCATGTTGCTTCCCTTGTTGATGGTTGCAGTTGCATACCCTCAGATAGGTGCCTATATTTTCCCTATGTAATCTAACATGCAACCCTTGGCCATGAGCCAACTTCAATGTGGAATGCTGCTTCTGTTAAGGAAAACTTTTGTGGCCTCATTTGAAATGCTTCTGGATGAACACATCTTGTCCTGACATATGTATGCCCATGGGTAACCCAAAACTAGATATCCTACGAAAACTCATCCAATAGATCTCTGGGTATTCACTCTGGCTTTCTAGTTGTAATTAGCATTGTTTCATTCTAGTCGTTGAAGGTCACTTCATTGAATTCTTTGCTACTAGGGTTCCATGAGTTTCTCCATGGGTCATAGACGAGTGCTATAGGTTGATTTTCTCTAATTTGAACTAGGACCCTTCCTTTCGGCGAATGTCGTTTCGACATTTCTAGCATCAAAATTATATATCCAAATATAAAATTGGTGCTTCTCTTATATATGTCTTCACAAGCTTTGAAGATCTCGTTCAGCAGGAAGGTCGTCCAATTGAGCACCTCCCCTTTGTAACAGTGTTCTACAACTGATATTGTGTCGAGGGTACACTCATTCTAGGAAAAATGTCACATTGTCTTCCCTACTATGATATAGAAGGCAAATTTTATTTCTTCCTTACTGATGAGGTCAATATTTTAGCCTTTGCCTCTATGCTTGGTCTTGTATTTTTCATATTAATCTTTGTTGCCTTCCTTCTTTGCTCGAATTGTTCCTCCTTGGAATGCGGAAGATACTACATTTCCTGTTGCTTAGAGTCCTATTGGGTATTATTTGTCGAGCCATAATGATCCACCATGCATCCCGCTGGCGAGGAGCTTAGTGCATTGCATTGTAGCCAATTTCATACCAAAGACTAGTAGGCTTCTAGGATTAATCATTGTTGATCATTGGAGGCATCTGAAACCATATTTAACTTTTGTGGTCATGGTGCCATCTCCCTTGGGAACATATTATGTATATACTTCTCACTTAAAAGTTGGGAATTGGAAATAATTCGAGAGATCATTGTCCACTAAGGTTGCCTTCTCATATTTTCCATACAGAGTTTCCAAAACTGAAATTCATTCTTCCAATTGATCGTTCGAGACTAAGATAATTGTCTTTGTCATCTTGATGTGCCTCTAATAGAAGATTGTTCTCGAAGGCGTATAGTTTCCATGTCTCTACTGTTGTTAGTTCTCAGATTGAATTTTGAGTTCTTCTATCACCTGCGTTTGAAACTCTGTAGCTTCTTGCGTAGCCATGCAAACTAAGTAGATCAAATTTGACATGACATTTCTGATTGAACTTGGTAACTAATTACTACGAAAACTTTCCCTATGCAAGCTTAATCATGTTATGCCACCATCAACTGACCTGGATATGACTAGGATGACATAGCATGGGAAAGGACAAGGTGGGCCGCATGGTTACTAAATTTTCCATAATGGTGGGTAATTATTAGCTAATTTCTTCCCCAATGGGAAACTATTTAACGGAAATTTGTCTAGCAGGTGTATTATTGCTTACTTATTTTGGAAAAGACAGGTAGTATGACAGAACAAAATCATAGAACGTGTGACTATCCCCCCTGACCACAAGTGGGTTTCGTTGTCATGCCATTGTTGCTTCGAACCAATTGACACATGCTATTTATTTTCTGGGAAAAATAAAGAGAAATCGGAATGTAACTGAATATGAAACTAATTATGCAATTGACACTAAAACTAACGATGCATCCGACTATGTATTATTGACAATAAACCTACTTGCAAGTTCATCTCCAAGATTCTTTCAATTTGATAATGTGAATTTGGACTTGTGGAAAGGATTGAAGCATGCACCATTCACCCATCCTGATAACATTATCCCATCTAGTTTCACTAACTTCTCACCAGATTCTTTGATCTCCGCAACCACGAATGGTCCCAACCAATGCATTTGTAGTTTTCTTGGGAATTTGTGAAATTTTTTGTCATATAGTAGAACATGATCTCCTACCATGAAAGTTTTCTTCTTTATGTATCTGTCATGCCAAGCCTTCTATCTCCATTCTTCAACTAATTGATGGAATTCAACTAAAAATCTTGATTCATCCAACTCCATTAGTTCTTCCAACCACTCATTTAAGGATGCATTGTCTGTCATTTTAGTGGCCTGAGAAATGAAGATGCTTGGGACAATTAATTCCACTCGTACTACTACTTCTCGATTGTATACCAGTTGGAACAATGTTTGCTTGTGTGTCCATTTTATTGTTGTTCTATAAGACCACAATGTTGTTATTACTGACTCATCTCAATCATCTCGATTTGTTGATACAATTTTGGTTAAGCCCTTCTCAAGTATCTTATTGAAGGTTTTGACCATCCCATTGGCTTGAGGATGGTACGTTCTTCTCTTGAGATGTCGGGTCAAAAAATTATTTAGGAGAGAAGCTACAGTTTCATTAATGAAATGAGCCCCTTGATCGTTGGTTGGGTTCTTTGAACATCCAAATCTGGATATTATACTTTCAAAGATGAATCTTCCTGCCATATTGGTTGTACAGTTCTTCACTGGCACTACCTCTGCCCACTGAGTAAGGTACTTTGTAGCTGTTATGATGTATATGGCATGGGAATGATGCATTGGCAACGTAATTAGGCCGATAAAGTGTATTACCGGATGTAAAGACAACTCATCTCGATACGATGGCTTCCCAACTCTTTAACAAACATTGAAACTCTTTACGTACTCCTTACATTCTTGTATAGGGTATGCCACCACAACCCAACTTGTAGTATCTTCCTTGTGGTAGCTTTTCTCCCAAAATGGCCTCCCACAACCCAAGCGTGCAATTCCCATAGCACATCCTGCCTCTCATGTCAAAGGAGACAACGTCACAAAACTTGATCAAGTCCCTATTTCTATATATGTCCTAAAATTAGTTTATAATTTGTCACTCTCACTATTAGGTGTCTTTTCCGCATTGCCATGTATCCCTCCGGGTAGTGTCTTGTTGCTAATAACAAAAAAATCTCCTCTAGGTAGTCTGGTATGGATTCTATTCAAAACAAGTTAGCATATGACAGTTGGTCATCTAGTGGTCCTTCATTCTCTCCTGACTCCAACTTGGACAAGTGGACTGGCCCCATATTTAACCTTCCCAGTTTTATAACCACTTCAAATCTAAATTCTTGGAACAGTAACAACCATCGATAGATCCTTCCTTCCAAGACTAACTTGTCTACTAGACATTTTAAAGTTGAATCATCTATGAAGAACTTGAATATTTATCCTAGTGGATAATGCCTAAATTTTTGCAAGGAGTACACCATGGCCAATTCTTCTCTCTCTATTATCGTGTAGTTCTTCTCTAGTGTTGATAGTTTCCTACTTGAAAAGTAAATTGGGTGGTGTAGGTTTCTTTCTCTGGGTTGTTCCAGTACTGCTTCTAGTGTTATTCCTGATACATCAATGCATACATGGAACCTTTTATTCTAGTATAACTATACAAGAATGGGAGTGATCACCAATTTTTCCTGTAGTTTCTTCAGCACTACTTGACAGGCCTCTGTCCACCTGAAGGCTTTCGTCTTCTTCTGTAGTTTCTGCATGGGAGCCATAATCGAGGCATAATTGCAGATGAATCAGTAGTAATATCCTATGTGGCCTAGTGCGGATTGTAGTTTCTTCACATTATTCTGTGGATCCATATTTACAATTGTCTCAACCTTTGCGGGATCTACACAAACACCATCCTTGCAAACAATATGGCCCAACAATGTTCTGAATGGAACTGCAAAGATGCATTTCTTCATGTTTAAGGGGATTTGTAGCTGTCTACATCTCTCAAACATCACCCGAAGGATACTGGTGTGATTCTTTAGCAAGATGTACACTGTCTAGTCATCCATATATACTTCTAAGAATTGGTGAATGTAGTCTCTGAAGGAAGCTATGAAAATCTAGGAGAAACCAGCAGGTGCATTCTTCAGACTGACTCGCATGACATGATATGTGTAGGACCCCCATTCTGTGGTGAATGTTGTTTTCTTCTTATCTTCTTCCAATATATGAACTTGATGGTATCTTGAGAATCCATCGGTGAAAGAATAGGCCTCATTCCCCGCAACGTTATCCATGACCTTATCACTGAATGACATTGGAAATGGGTTGTGTACACATGCATAGTTTAGGCTCTTGTAATCTACATAGACCCTAATTTCGATGGCATCCTTCTTATTTTTTATTAAAATTGGGCTGATCCATTCTGTTTCATCTATTGGGAACATAAGTCTTTCTTCTAACATCTTATGAATATATTTCTTGACCTTCTCTTTTAGCCTTAGGTTTAGATGGTATGGTCTGTGCTATATTGGACATGCATATTTCTTCAACATAATCTTCATCTCTCTGATGTCCCATTTTATTCCTTTTAATTCAGAAACTGAGGCTGCAAATAAGTCTACATATTCATGCAACAAATCAAAAATTTCCTTTGTTGTTTGCTTGTACCAATAATCCCCAATGGATGCCATCTTAGGTTTGGTTTCTGAACCAATGTGTTGGGTCCCCATAATACTAGTGAATACCCCATTACTATTGTAGTTGTAACTCTTATTAATATTGTTGTGCCCCTATTGTGCCCATATTGTTACTATTGTGCCCCATAGAAGCCCACTATTGTTATTATTGTGCCCTTACATTATTATTGTTATGTAGGCTCTGATTATGTTATGACCCCTTAGA
>APFE030900631.1:0-12675 GCA_000404065.3 Pinus taeda | reverse complement strand
TCAAGGTGGACCCCAAAAAGATCCAGGCAATGCAAGAATGGCCTCAACCTAAGACCTTGAAGAGCTTGCGAGGATTTTTGGGTCTCACAGGCTATTATCGTAAATTTGTCCACAACTATGGTCGCATAGCGAAGCCCTCACCCAACTCCTAAAGAAAAATTCATTCTTCTGGAATGAGGAAGCACAACAGGCCTTTACAGCTCTAAAAAATGCCATGTGTTCCACTCCAGTTTTAGCACTACCTGACTTCACCAAATCTTTTGTCATTGAATGTGATGCTTCAGGTATAGGTATTGGGGCGGTCTTAATGCAGGAAGGGCAACCGTTGGCCTTCACAAGCCAACAACTCAGTGGGAGGAATCAGGGACAGTCTACCTACGAGAAGGAAATGATGGCCATCTTACATGCAGTCGACACCTGGCGACCTTATTTATTGGGGCGACGTTTCCATATCTACACAGATCATCACAGCCTTAAATATTTTTTGGAGCAACGCCTATCCTCCCCACAACAAAATAAATGGCTAGCCAAAATGCTGGGATATGATTATGAGATCATTTACAAGAAAGGGAAAGACAATAGTGTAGCAGATGCATTATCTCGCCAATTTGAGGAGGAAAGTAACCTGCTAGCTATTTCCCTCCCCATTCCAGAATGGATTGAAGAAGCTCGCAGAGAATGGTTTTCACACCCCAAGCTCTCCCAACTCATTTCTCAATTGCAGGCAGATCCAAATTCCACCAAGGGCTACTCGTGGCAGGATGATATTCTTCGCTACAAGGACAGAGTCGTAATATCACCAACATCCACCATCAAAAGTCGCATTTTGGCATAATTGCACTCATCTCCCATTGCAGGACATCCAGGCTTTCAGAAGATGTATGCTCACACCAGAAGATCATTTTTTTGGACAGGCATGAAAAAGGACATCCTTACCTTCGTAGCCGAATGCAATGTCTGTTAACGCCACAAAGGGGAAACCGTCAACACACCAGGCACATTACAACCATTGCCCATTCCAGCCTCAATTTGGATGGAGGTTTCTATGGATTTCATTACAGGTCTTCCAAAGTCAGGGAACAAGTCAGTCATCATGGTGGTTGTGGACTGATTGTTGAAGTATGCTCATTTCTACGCTCTTCCCCACCCGTTTACACCAACTTTGGTTGCTCAATCTTTCATGGATCAGATCTTCAAATTGCATGGCATGCCCACTTCTATTGTATCCGACCGCGACCCGATCTTCACCAGCAATTTTTGGCAGGAACTCTTCAGAATACAAGGCACGCAACTAAAACTCAGTACTTCCTATCATCCGCAAAAAGATGGTCAAATCGAAGCCGTCATCAAATGTCTAGAAACCTACCTTAGGTGTTTCACTTCAGAAAAACAACACCTTTGGGTACATTGGCTACCTCTGGTTGAATGGTGGTATAACACCAACTATCATGCCACCACCAAAAAAATAGATTACTTGCATATGATCAAAACTGGAATTATATTAGACACTCTAAAATTGAATTATAATACTAAATCACTCTCACACAACAATTGTAATAAAAACTACCAAGGAAAGCTGGAAGAATTTGCAGAAATAAAGAATCCACTAACACATCAAATTCATCAATTGTTTCTCATATTATGGATTTCAAAAGAAAATATTATAGAATCAAGCCTCCAGCATAACAAGAAAGTTAAAACTCTATCTCCCACTCTAACTGCAACTTTATGTCTTACTGTTTCACTCACTGTCTCTCTGTCTCTAACTAGCTAGCTAACACCTATCATCTACGAGCCTTCTCTTATATAAGAATGGTAATTACATACAATGTTAAAGGATAAGATAAAATCATTATAAAAATATACAGTTCACTTTGTTTTACATGTTCGGCTTCATCCTCATGACACACAGTGCATGAGCGATGAAGCATATCTCTCAATTTTCCATAAAAAGTAGTTTCTCTGACCATTAGTTCCCTCGGTCTCATCGAAGGCAACTCACTCAAACCATCAGAGCTGAAGAATCAGGCCCAGTACCAGATGAACACAGGTGGTGCAGGACATCCACATGTATCGGATGAGCACAGACGGATGGGTGATACCGATGTCGGATGACCGTCGGTGCTAAAGAATCGGGCCCAGTACCGGATGAACGCGGGTGGTGCAAGACAGTTGCAGGTATCAGATGAACACAGTCAGATGGATGATATCGATGTCGAATGAACGCAGGTACCAAACAAATACATGCATGTGGGTACTAGATGAATGCAGGCGCATAGGTACCGAATAAATGCAGGTACCAGACGAATACATGCATGCAGGTACTGGATGAATGCAGGCGCATAGGTACCGAATAAACACAGGTGAATGAGTACCAGATAAGCAGGAACACGGGTACCAAATGAGCTATGTTGGTACCAGACGAGTAGGAACAAGGTCTAAAAATCTATGTGAGCCAATCCAAACATTTAGAGAGTACAAAGAATCAGATATTTCATTCCTGCTAACAACAAATCATAAAAACCATGCTTTAAAATATAAATTACCTCATATATACACAAGGAGGCTAAAAGAAATGTTTTTGAAGAAGGTAGGCAAATGGTGAACATATTTCGAGGTAAATTTGGTCAAAAATAAAGGACAATATGGGGTATGAAAGGCATCAAAAAGGAGACTCAACATTACCCCATGCCTAATTCATTCCATGTCCTCATTCAAAAAGTATTGAATCATTCCTCAAATTTTCAAAAATGGAGTCTTCTTTCCTAAATATCAATTGTTTGGATCTAATATGTTCACACCTAAAGCTTCTTCTTTGAGTTCCACTTTAATAACCCTGGTATAATGTATGAGGCAGAGAACCTTCTTGGGCTTGGTGGAGACCTCATCATACTCATCTTGTAACTTCTGATTATTCTCCTTTAATTGCTCATTTTATTTCTTAATGTACTTGTCCAATAGCTTATACTCTTTCACTTGTTCCTTTAGTTTTTTCATTTTCCCTCTAAAGTTTATTAATTGTCATATGATCACTAGTTATAAAACTGGTAGGTTGTTACATGCTTAGTGGTTTCTTTGCTAGCCTCAATTTATTTTTCACTAGCCTTAACTTCTTTCCTCAATTCTTTCAATGTTTCTGTGACTAGTTCCTCTATTTCACTAAGCATTTCAACCTGTGCATGTTCCTTTACAGGTGAAGAAGAGACATATATTGGATTGTCTAGAAAAGAAGGGGTATGAGTGGTCATTACCTGATGTGCCATGCTCCTGGTAGCTCATCGTGTAGGTGTCAATGGCTCACCAGATATGTTATAAGGAGTGAGGATAAGGTCTCGAAATAGCCTCCTCTTCTTCCTTTTGGTCCGTGACATGGACTCTATGATCACTCCCTTATGTGCATGTTTATCCTTTCTTTCAGAAGTTTGTGGCATGTCACCCTTTTCACTTGTCTTAGGCCTTTTCATATTATTAATTCTTGGTTCAGTGGTGTCCTCTTGAGGCAACTCAACAACTACTTCTGAAACGATACCTGTGACTTCTCCTCCCTCACTATTAGCTTGCTTCCTTTTATTCTTCTCTCCCTTCTAGGCTTTACTTTGAGTTGTTGAACCAAGAGAAGGGCTTTTACCTTTTAATGATTGCCTTGTTGGTGCAAGAGATTCCTCTTCCTCTATAGCTTTACCCTTGTTTGACTAATTAACGGATTTTGGTGAAGTAGGGATAGAAATGTCTTCTTTAGTTCTTTACTTCTTCTGTGTCTTCTTGCTACTCTCTTGCCTACTGTCTAAATCCTTATTACTATCCACTGGCTTGTTCCCTTCTATGGATTTGAAACTTCCTTCTGAAACAAAATTATGTCTGACTAACTTTTTCCAATTTCTAGCTTGCTTCCTTAGCTCATTAGTAACTAAAACTTTTATCAATCCATGATGATAAATTTTGGTCTCCACCTTTTTGTAAGCCAATTTAACCCCTCTTACCATCTTATTCAAACTCATCCAAAGGAAATAAGGAAATTTTATATGTCATCCTCCTTCAAAATGTAACAAAAGTCTCAAGTGTTAAAGAAAAGTGACTGCATACCTTCCTTCACATGCTAGGAATCTCTGCAAGCGATTAATGATCAATCTATATTCCTCTTTGATTTAGTTCCTAGGAATACCCTTAGACCAATCAGGGTTAAAATGTTCGGGTTCCTAGAACTTTCGATAGAGCTCCTTTTGATATTTACACCATTGAAGTATTTATCCCCTACAACCAACAATCCTGTAGCTTCCTCTATAGTAGCTTATGTGATTTATAATTGCAGACCGCCTAGATGAACATATTGGCCATCAGATATTTGAGTGAAGGCGTGAGAAACACCCTCTTGATATCCCTTAAACTTCTCGAGGAGCAAAATCCAGCCAGCTTGCCTGAATTTCTCTTTGCACAACTGATATTGGTCTGTTTATTGATAAAATTGGAACACCAGTTCATGTCGATCTACCCCCATGTCGACTTTAAGAACGGATCTTAGACAATTTCTAAGGATAAAGCGTAGAAAGGGTTGAGTACCGGAAGTAGAAAGGTACCAGAAATAGTGAAGTACCGGAAATAGCAGGGTAGCATAAGTTGGGTTATGGAAATAGTGCGACAGAGCTAACACTGTATGGATGAGTGGAATGAAGGGTGAACGGTACGCAAGAGAGAAATAATGCTCATATGGATGGCAAAGCCATCCAGAAGAGAATTTATAAATTGAGAGGCGATGGTAGCGGTCAAGTGGTTTCCATAATTACAAGGTGAGCGTACATGAGATGACAGTGATAAGTCGTATGTAGAGCTTATTTATAAATTCATCTCGGTTAATGATGACACATTTTATTCAAGTGTAGGTTTGATACGATGGAGAGATTATTGTTGATTGGACCAGTGCATCGATATGGGATGGTCAATGTCAAGGTTTTGTTGATCATTCATCACAATCATTCAGTGTATGTTTATGGGGTGGTGGTAAAATTATTCTCAAAACAACCCACAGAGGTAGAAATATGTCATGAGACATTCAACATATAATACATATGCTCAACTTATGATTGGCATTTTCCCAATCACACTCATCATATCATCAAAAGGATTTTTTTTTCTTCTTAAAAACAAGGGTTTAAGATTAGGATAGTAGTTTAACAACAGATGGTAATAAAAGTTTATGAGGGAAATTTCTATATTAATTACATGATTAATATGAATCTTAATAGCATAAAACAAAATAATTACCTCATACCTCTATTATCGGATTACACATGAAATATTTTTAGTACTGGATGAAAGTTATTTTACAGTACCGGATGCACACAGGAAACTGCTTTTCAGTACTAGATGAACACAGGAGACTGCCTTCCAATACCGGATGAGATTTTAATAAGATGACCTGATTCATAGTCTTCAAATTGGAATCTTGTAGGCTTCTCCTTGTAGCTTAGCATGTTCTAAAGGTCGAGCTAGAGTAGGTGCTAGTGATTACCGATGCTGCTTTGTGAAATTGTTCTACTGGAAGGATTACACTGGAAAAACCACAAACAACACACTGGTACATGAACTTTGAAATTGCAGTGGAAGTATCAGAAAATGAGGCAAAATAATTCAATGATCCTGCTACAAGCTTTGTAACAAGAAGGTATTCGATAGTTGGGCAACCTTTTCTTTTTGGAACCAAACTAACCACTGCTCATATTGCCACTTCCATTTTATTGACAAATAATCCTAACTACTATTGTTCTGTGGATTTCTCGAGCCCAGACTAGTTAATGCTCGCAGATATTTTAAATTTTTAGGAGTTTGAAAAACTTAAAGAAAACTCCATTCCACTTACCCGTGGATTTTCCTCGAGCCCTGGCTAGTTCGTGCTCACAAGTGTTTTCAATATTCAGAAGTCTGAAAAACTTAAAGAAAACTTCGTTTCACTTACCCGTGGATTTTTCTCAAGCTCGGGCTAGTTCTTTCTCGCCGGTGTTTTCAATTTTAAGGAGTCTAAAAAACTTAAAGAAAACTCCATAGGTTCCTTTCCCATAGATAATTTACGAGGTTTGGTTAAAGGAATAAACTTACACCTGGTAAATGTCCTTCTTTATTGTCTATCTACGGGGAAGGAAGCACAATTAGTAATACCAAAATCATTATACAACAACACACCTATATACATATATGTACAAAGTCAAATTAAATTATACAACAAAACTTAGAGTGGTGGATCAGCAAGAGAACTCCCCTTCCTAACTAACTACATTTCAGGATTTTGAAGAACATGTTTGGTGAAATCTTCTTTAGACAGTGGCTTATGATAAAATTTCAATCAATGTCAATTCACAACAAAGGAAGTTTGATTTGCATAAATAGTTTTTATCTTGACTAAGCTATTGTCATAGACTGTATCTACCTCATAAGGTCCAAGCCACCGTGTTGTCAATTTTCCTTTGAAATCCTTAAATTTGTTGTCATACAACAGAGCCCAGTCACCTGGTTGAAAACCTTTCTTTTTAATAAACTTATCATGCCATTTGGTTTCTAATCCCAAACAAGCATCATCCTTTGAAAAGCATCTTGTTTAATCTCATCCAATGCATTCAATTCCATTAACCTTTGTTTTTGTGCCTCATCTAAATCTGTTTCCAGCTGCATGGCAGTTTTGAAGGTTTTAACTTAGAATTCTATAGGAAGACAAACCTATTTTTCGTAAACCAACTCATATGGAGAATGTCGTGTTCTGTTTCTCTAGGTTGTACTATAGCCCCACAAAGATTCTAGTAACCTATAAGCCCAATCTTTATGATGCAGTTGTATTTTCTTGGTGAGAATGTCCTCGATTACTTTATTGATAGACTCTACCTGTCCATTTGCATGGGGGTGGTAAGGTGTAGATTTCCAATGTCTGATTTTATGCTGCTCTGCAATATCTTTGACCAATTTGGAAGTGAATTGAGTTTTGGAAGTGAATTGAGTGCCTTGATTAGATATTATTTCCCTTGGTACACTAAAACGGGTAAATATCTCTTCGAACAAAATGTTAGCAATATATTGTTCATTAGCAGCATATAATGATTTAGCATCTACCCATTTGGTTATATAATCCGTACATACCATAATATACTTCTTATTTTTGGACATAGGAGAAATTCGTCCTACAAAATATAATGCCCATTTACCAAATGGTTCGATGACTACCTATGCTTGAAGAGGCATTTCATATGTTGGGATAGATTTCCCCATCCTTTGACAATCATCACAATTGGCCACATATCTCTTTGTGCCCTTGAAAATGGTGGGCTAGTAATACCCGAATTGTAACAATTTTTATGCAGTTTTTTTGTCGGCGAAATGTCCACCACATGGCTCATTATGGCAAGCTTTTAGAATATCTTGCATCTCATCTTCTTGTACACATCTTATGATCACCAAATCTAGTCCAGTACAGTATAAACAATCCTCATGCCACATATAATTAACACTAAGTTGTATGACTTTCTATTTTTCCCTTGATCAAAAATTTTGTGGCAGCTTTCTTGTAACCAGGTACTTAGCTAAATCTGCATACCAAGGAGTATAAGTAGAAATAGAAAATAATTTTTTATCTGAAAAATCATCACTAATTGGTGCATTGTCACTTGTGTGGGCAATTCTAGACAGAATCAACGACAAGATTACCTTTTCCTGGTCTATCAATAATAGTAATATTAAATTCTTGTAGTAAAACCATCTAGTATCACGCGCATTGGTGATAGGTTTATTCATTAAAAATCTAATAGTTGAATGGTTTATATGTAAAAAACTTCATACCCGGTTATATAATGTCTAAATTTATTAATGGCATGAACTATTGATAAGAATTCTTTTTCAATGACTGTGTAATTTATTTTTATAGGTGAGAGATTTTTGCTAACAAAATATATGGCATAGGGAATTTGATTCTCTCTTTGGCCTAAAACAACCCCCAAAGTTGTGTATAAGGCATCAATACATATGTGAAAAGACAGGGCCCAATTTGGTCCTCTTAGAACTGGAGCAGTTGACAATTTTTGTTTAAGCATTTCAAGGGCAATTTGACACTGAGAATCCCATTGGAATTCTACATCTTTGTTTAAAAGTTTGAACATAAGGGTGACAATTGTTGTAAAATTTTGAATAGATCTTCTGTAATATCCAGCGTGCCATATAAATATTTTAACTTTTTTTTGAGAGCTAGGAGTTTTGATTTGAACAATTATTTTGATCTTAGCAGGATTTACTTTTATCCCAGTCCCAAAAATATGGTGGCCTAACACAACACCTTTTGTAAGCATCATTCTATATTTTTCATTGCTAAGGGAAAGGTTGGTCTCTTAACATCTGATTAAAACTTTCTCTATGTTGTCTAAAGCTTATTGGAAATCTTCCCCATATATTGTGAACTCATCCATATAGACTTCACATTGTGGAAAATCAATACATCCCGTTAAGAACAAGTTCAAAACTTGATCTTCGGTATGTTCTTGAAGGCATTTAGATTGTTCAATTGTTAAAAAATATTCAGTACATTCCTCCTCTCCATATGGGTTCTCTATCCATAAGGGGATTTCTGTAGTAGGTTGGTTATCTGAATTGGATCCATGAAGATTATCAAAGTTCCATCACTGTATTAAGACAGGACAGACTTCGAATTTATGAACACAAAGTGATCAGGAAGACCTGGACATTGGCAGAATGCAGCCAGCAAGGAACAACGAGGACCTTAGTCAAAGCGCGCTGACTGAGGCCCATGGAGTCTACGCAGGAGGCAAAACTGGCACTTGGGAAGCCTGGATTGAGAAACGGAGGCCATTCTTGATGTGCGATTAGCATGGCAAAACCCCTCGAGAAGGAAAGGCCCTGAGCGCTTGGTTGCATGGGAAGCTGGGAAACCGTGGGGAAAGTGCTAAGGTGAAAGGCGGGACCCGCGCTCCAAAATTGGTGGTATGTCGGGGGCACCCTTGGGTAGTAAGCAGATTTGGCTGAAACCGAGTGATTCCATTCATCACACAACGTGTGTCTGACGGATGAGACAGAAAACTGCCGCTCATCGCACACTAACAGTTGAGCAAGTCAACCACACAAAATGAGAGAATAACGTCAGATCTGGGGGCTCCAGATCTAACGGCGGAGATCGCGCCCGATGGAGGAACCGGATTTGACAGGGGAATTAAGCCGCTACATAAAGAAGTTTGAAGTCTGATTTGACCGTTGAGTTAGCGGATGAGTCATTCCACAGTGTAATTGAATTACCGAACCGTCGAGGAAGAGCTGGCACAGTTCGTGAGAGGACAAGTGGCCACTTCCCTATGGACGATGGAAATGACGCAGAGGCAGGGAACTCCAAATGAATAGTAGCAGGTGAACCGAAGGGGTGGAGGATGAATCGAATAGTGAAGGACAGATTGGCTTTAAGCCATGAACAGACAGAGGACAGAACACACGAAGAAGAGAGAAGAAGAGAATGAAGACAGAGAAATCAAAGAAGAGACAGTGAAGCAAAAAGTAGAAAATGGAGAGCCCAGCTAACCTATGGCAGCATCGAGCAGACAGAAAGCTTGAGAGGTTCAAGCAATCCCTAAGAGGATCTGTCGGGAATTGAGCACCACATTGAGCTTCTCCCATTAAAAACCAGAGAGGTCAAGATCTGGTAAGGAAAAGATTTTGTGTACTCTAGTGGCTTAGGGTATCCAAGAACCACCCTACCAAACATTATCTATTTCAGGAGACTCAAATTGAGCTCCTCATTGTAAATCTCTGCTTCAAAGACACAATAAAAGAAGGCCACCACTGAAAGCTAGACCAGAGACGTAGCCCTGGAGGATAGGGTAAACTCCTTATTAATTTGTTGTGTTCTTGTATTTGCTTACTGTGTTTCTCCTATTTGTTTCCATTCTTCTAGTGTCTGTTTATTTTGCAGTCTGATCGATCTGTTGCCTGAGATAACATAGACACACACCAGCACATGAGTCTATAATACCTTCATTTATTAATTAATTAACTGAGGTCACTCACGAGTGATTTTCAGATCAAGTGGTATCAAAGCTTTAGGCTATTAAGGTTAGACAAGTTTGTGTTGGTTTAGCTTTTGAATGCTAACTAGATCAAAGCTCAAATTAAAAGAAGGAGAGTTGGTCGAAACTAATCCTGAAATTGGGAGAGTCTATCATTGGAAGACAATGTCAGAGGAAGGTTCTATGGGGCCAAACCCTCAATTCATAGATAGTTTCCTAGCCATAAAGTCCATGGTAGAAGAAATGTATAGGGAATTTAGAAAACATAAGGATGAAGATTCATTAGGCTCTAAGCAAGACAAAGGAGAAGATGAGCCACATTCCCATGACCACTCGAAAGGCAAAGGGAAAGAGGAAAGCTTTCTGACACCTCCTGATAGCACTAAAAAGAAAACATCTTTGATCAAACTAGATGTTAAATTTGGTTTACCTATATATGATGGAGAGTTGAATGTAGAAAAGATGGACAATTGGATTAGACAAATTGATGTTTATAGCAGTGCAGAATATCGACTTAGACAAGAGAAAGATTCAGTTGGAAAGCCTACGCCTTGGAGGCACTGCCTTGGTTTGGTGGGAATTCAGGACCCAAGCTGACATGAAAAGACATGGTAAGACTATCTCTGTCTAGAGTGAATTTGTTTCTGCAATCAAAAAGCAGTTCTGTCCATTGGCCTACATGCAGCAAGCCATGATGAGTTGGCAAACTCTTAGACAGTTGAAAGGGCAAAGTGTGTAAGGGTACACTCAAGAATTTAGAAAGAGAGCATTGATTCTAAGAATCTCATTAGACTCACCTGAGACTCTGTTGAAGTACATTGGTGGTCTACACAGCTACATGAGGCACACCATCCTCATGTTTAATCCCACTAGTATAGATGAGGTATATGTACAAGCTACTCATCTAGAAGCTAGAGGAAAGAATGGAAATCCAAAAGTTGGGAGATCATCCCAACCCACTGCAAGCAATAATAAGGAGAAAAGAAAGCAGAAGTGGAAAGCAAGGAAGGCTAACACTGCACAAAAAAGCAAGGCTTCATGCACTCACTGTAAAAAGGATGGGCATGATGATGAGCATTGTTGGATTCTGCATCCAGAGTTGAGACCTAAGAAGTTCGAGGGCAAGAAGAACAAGACTGCTATAGCTATTCAGAAATATCTTGGGTCAGACTCGAGAGATGAAACAACCATTGCAGCCACAGGTATAAGAGGTAAGAATTCTGAAGCATCTACTAGTAATTCTGCACAATCTACCATTGATGAAGAAAATGAGAGAAAAAGTCATGAGCTTTTCCATATTCGAGTTATTTCCAAACATCGAAAGACTGATACTTTGTTTGATAGTGGCTCACAAGTAAATTTGATTTCTGAAGCAATTGCAAAGAAGTTGTGATTAGTAACTACACCTCACAAGAAACCATACTCATTGGGATGGTTGAATGATAAAGCACAAATACAAGTGACTAGACAGTGCAAACTCAAGTTTTCTTTTGGGTCATCATTTGTAGATGGGGTTGAGTTAGACATAATTCCTTTGGATATATGTGGAATTGTTTTAGGAAGTCCTTACTTGTATGATAGGAAAGAAATTTTCTATAGAGCTGAGAACAAGTATCTACTTGTTAAAGATGGAATCGAATACTTTTTAAGAGCTCATAAGCTCAAGAATAATTATACTCTCATAAACTTAGGGCAGATGAAAAGAATGATAAATTCATGCAAATAATTCTTACTGATGGTTGTAAAGGAAAAGAAACCTGATAAAACCAATGTATTTGAAGGTTGTAATGCTAAACAACAAGCTTATTTAGAAAAGGTTGTTTGAGAGTATGATATCATGTTTCAAGAACCTAAAGGTCTACCACTCAAAAAGGAAATAGTACATGATATTATTTTGCAGCAAGATGCTCCATTGTCTAACATTGGAATGTACAAGTTGTCCGCTTTAGAGAATGTTGAAATCAAGAAGCATGTGCAGGAGTTGCTCGAGAAAGGGTTCATCAGACCTAGCACATCACCATGTGGGTCACCAATCGTTTTGGTGAGAAAGAAAGATGGCTCATGGAGAATGTGCATTGATTACCGAGCACTGAATAAGATAACAATAAAAAATTGTTATCCCCTTCCTCGCATATATGATCTTTTAGATCAATTGAAGGAAGCTGTTTATTTCTCCAAGCTAGACTTGCATAGTGGATACCATCAGGGTAGAGTTGCAGAACAAGATGCATGGAAGATTGCTTTCAAAACAAAGCAGGGATTGTATGAGTGGTTGGTTATGCCTTTTGGCTTAACTAATGCTCCTCCTACTTTCATGAGATTAATGAATGATGTACTCAGACCTTTTCTTGATGATTTTGTTATTGTGTATCTGGATGACATTCTGATTTTTAGAAAAAACGTGGGAAGAACACTTAAAGCATGTTAAGCAGACACTAGATGTTTTGAAAAGAGAAAAACTTCATGTTAAACTCTCAAAATGTGAATTTGGAAAAACATTTCTGAATTACTTGGGTCATATAGTAGGGGGTGGTGAATTGAAGATAGATCCCTCTAAGGTGGCAGTGATTGTAAACTGGCCTAAACCCAAATCTGCTACAGAAGTTAGAAGCTTCTTAGGAGCAGCACAATATTGGAG
>APFE030900629.1:17293-33588 GCA_000404065.3 Pinus taeda | reverse complement strand
TGGCCCTTGATTGTATAAATAGTTTGAACTCCAAGTTGTACTCTTTTAAACCGACTATCCAGTTCACTCTTCTTTCTCCCAGGTCTTGTTGAATGAACAATGATTTGACTGCTAGGTGTGGAACAAAAATGATGCAATGATTTTTTAAGAGATAGGGTAATAAATGCTTCATCACCTTATAAACTGCATATGCTTGCTTGTCAATGGTAGGATAGTTCAATTTAGGTCCCTAGAGGCTAGCACCCATGAAATATATTGGCCACTCATTTTTTTTATCATCCTTTTGTGTAAGAAAGCAAAGGTGTAGAGCAATAAATATTTGTTGAAATATAGGTTGTACAAAGCAGGTGCTTATACAATGGCTTTCTTCATACATGAGAAATCATTCTTTTCCATTTTATTCCATTTGTATATCAAATCCTTCTTAATCATCTCCTGTATAGGCTTCATGATCTGAGCGTAGTGGGAGATGAATTTGCAGAGGAAGTTCATTTTCCCTAGGAAAGACTGCATAGCTTTCTTATTCACAGGGAATAGAATCTACGTAATTTCTTTGACCCTCTCTAGGTCTATTTTAATCGCACTTTTGGAAATTATATGGGCTACGATATTAACCTTGTATAGTACATAAATACTTTTTTTGGGTTTAGGGGATATCCCATGTTGGCGACATCGCTCGAAAAATTTCTTCAAGTGGCATTTATGGTCAGATCTCTTATTGGAAAATACCATGACATCGTTGAGATAGACCACTACACTCAATCTAACCAATCCACGGAATGTGATGTTTATGGCATGTTGAAATTTTGCACCAGCGTTGACAAACCCAAATGGTATTATTTTGAATGCGAATATACCCCACTTCGTGGGGAAAGTTATCTTTAGTCTATCAGGATTTGAGACTAGAATCTGGTTATAACCGGAATACCCATCCAACAAAGAAAACATCTCTGAACTCAATATTGTTTGCAGTATCTATTACATAGATCAAACGGTATAATTATCTTTGTTTGAGGCACGTTCAATTTATGAAAATCAACACACAAGTGGATTTGCCCAGACTTCTTTCTCACTAGTGCCATGTATAATACCCAGGTACAATCTTGCACTTTGTATATAATCCGAGCATCCAACAATTTCCTTAACTCTTTCTAAATTAGTGGCTCAAGCGTTGGATGCACCTTCCAAAGATTTTGTTGAAATGGCTTGGCCCCTTCTTTGATTGGAATCACATGCTTGATTATTCATGTGTCATAAGTTTTGAGCTCATCGTATGTCGATGCGATTACATATCAGTACTGCTTTAAAAAGTGGATGAAAGCTTATCATTCATGTCGTTTGTAGCAAGTATCAAGATTGAAAAACTTCATATCCTTTTATTTTCCCAAACTTATTTGCTCATGCGACAACATTTAGATATGGGTTTTCATATTAACTGACCCTCAAAATCGATTTTGCAACTCATACAACTTTTCCAATGATACCATGCCTTTCAGCATGTGGTTCTCTTTTCTTTTGCAGGCTACAATTTGTAACACTTTATTAGGCTCATCTTCATCGATAGTTGCTTCTTTAAATACATTAGTGTTCGCCATAAAGTGAAGTATTTACTTGTCATCATTAAAAATGCGTAATTTAGTAATATTGTTAGGGATGGATGGTTTATAAGTAATTTCTACAAAAATACTATCCCTAAATGGTGAAAACCTTACATCAACATTTTCCAATGTATTTGCAGCCGTATTGCGTATTCTAGGAACATAAATAATTTTAAAATCTTGGAAATGTGAAATTAAAGGCCATACCTCTTATTGATAAATTTTCAGATGAGGTGACACACAATGTATAGTATCACGTACATGCCATATGACAACTTCTGAGTCACCTACTGCTTTGAGAATAGCAAGATTGAGGTCAATGGGTCTTGTAATTTACCCAAGATGAGTGCTTCGTATTATGCGGTGTTGTTTGTGCAATTAAATTCCAAGCGGTTGGAGATCAGATGTTTTCTCTATTGCGGGTTTACTAAAACACAACCAGTGCTAGAACCCTCCTATGTTTTTGAACCATCAAAATACAATGTCTAGGAATCATATGTACAAGGACTATGTGTTACACTAGTACTACTATTGCTACTACTACTAACTATATAGATGTAATTTTCACAAGTTGGGCTAGGAAGGAGATTCAACTGTGTGTCCCATGGAATTGGGGATGCTTTGCAAGATAATACTATAGATCAGTTTCCAAGAAGAAATTTCCAAAGGTGAGATTCACAAAAGCCATTGGCTCAATTTCATCTTCTGAGGGGGTTACTGTGTGTTTCATGTACTACTCTGGGTTGACCCAAATATAATTGTTTATGCCTTTGTACGGAAGCCATAAATGTGACCAGTCCATCAAAAAATACCCTCATAGCTTGTTGGACCAGTCTTTTCTTAACAATACACCATATGCTTCTAGAATGTCCATAGTTACTATATTTATACATTGGTGAGCTCAGTGATCAGATGATAAATGAATAAGTACATTCTTGAGTTCATCGATTGTGTGGACAAGAGTCTTGTCCAGCTAAATGATCCATGCATCCACTTTATCTGATCTAGGATCGTTTGCTTATAGATGTATTAAAAAATTACATGCATAAATTATAGCCTAAACATAGAAATTTAATGTGCACATGAGAGAAGAGGAGAAACACATAAAGCATGAAAGAAGACAAGAGACTTAATAATAGAGTTCGTCCAATTTGGACTACGTCTCCAGGCCCTGCTCAATCAATGCCGAGGCCTTCTTCATTAAGTGGAATGAGAAAGAAGAGTACAATCATCATTTACAAAAAGGAGTCTTGTACCTCCATTACAGAAGATGGCTAAAAAATGTAGAACTCTGTTGGAGAAACAGACAACACCATTGCGTTCGTGGCATCGATAAATGCTACAACCATATAAAATTTGTCGAAATCTGAAAAAGTGAAAATCTGCTCCCTGGAGAAATTGCTCAGATCATGGTCCTCCCCCCCTCTCTACACTGGTCGTGGTTCCGCCACCTCAGAACTAGTCTACCTCGAACTGCGTGTGCACTACTCCGCCCCTGGGCACACTGATGAACTGAGTTTAAATATAAAAATGTGGGAAAATTTTTCAAAAACTCTGTTGGGTGGAGTGGTTAGAGATCTGATTATTATGGAGGGGGTTGGGCAGTCAAACCCTGCCGCCTCCCATTTTACATAACGAAGATAATACTTTTGAAGGGAGGTCAGGCTGGGCCTGCCTTGGGTGGCCTGCCTACCTCACCTATCCCTTGCTTTATGGTGGCCCATACATATTTTACGGGCGGTTGTGGTAGTTGGGTTTGTGCCCCAAGGGCTGGCCCACATATTCCTCCACGGGTGCAATGATAATGGCTAATTATGGTGGGAGAGGTCGAGGGTGGAGGCCCGCCCCTCCATAATACATGTATGACAAGGGTTGGGGTGGCAGGGTTAATGCCACGTCACCCCCCTTTTTTTTAATATTTTTCTTGTTATAAAACAATAAGGCCGTTTTTTTGAAAATTCAGAATTTGGACCGAAAGAGACAATTTAATGAGGTGAAAATTTCACCTGGAATCTGGCCAGAGTTGGCCGGATTCCTTCCGCCAGAAAATTTCTAAATTGTGTCTCCATTAATCCTACCGAATCAGCAAAAGTCAACCAAAACTTTGACCACCTCTATATTCCTCATCTGGGCTCGGATTGGAGTGCTATTCACACTATTGGAATTAGGGTGACGAGTACTTCGATCTGATGTCAAGTTAATTTTCCTTTTGCAACTTTGAATTTTGAGCCTTTTCCATGCCACTGGTGTCTGGAGATCCACCTGGATCAATCCTCCCCATTGAGGAGCTTTTGGACCGCCAAAAGCTTTATCAGTCAATTAGCAAATGAGGGAATTATTCCCTCACTCTTCCTTTTTCCAGCCATTTTGCCTTTCTAAGGTGCATCCCTTTGAAACCAACTCGAAGGTATTCCACATCTCCCCATCATGAAGTCCTGGTTCTTCTGTCAAAGATAATATCTTCTGGTAACTCATCGAGATACTCTGGTGCAAAGTCATCAACTGTAGGAACTGTGCCCACCTCTTTGGTGTCCATAATCAATGGTGACTCATACAATTTAAGTTTTCCACATTCACTATGGAGTACATTTACATATATGTCGGTAAATCGAGACGAAGGGCATTGTTTCCAATATTCTCCAAGATGGTGAATGGACCATACTGGATTGGTCACAACATTTTCCCTTCTCCCTTGATCTTACCCTTGGTGATATGGGACCACACTTTGTTGACGACTTGAAATTGATTGTCGACTTGGTGTTTGTCATGTCGAGCCTTGTACTAGGCTTGACTTTTCTCCAATTGCTCCTGTACTGCTTGGTGAATCAACTGGATCCATTGAATGAACCGTTGTGCTTTGTCCCTGTCATCACGTCCACTGGAGTCATCTTCCCTTCCAAAGACCACATCAAAAGGATCCTCTAGTGGGTAGCCAAAACATGTCTCAAATGGTGAACAATGTGTGGATGAGTGCACTGCACGATTGTAGGAATGTTACACATATGGAAGATGGTCATCCCACAACTTAGAATGTTTCCCACAATAGCCTCACAACAAGTGTACCACGGTGCAATTAACAACTTTTGTCTGTCTGTTAGTTTGTGGATGAAATGTTATGCTTCTTTTTAACTTGGTGTTCATCATCTTCCACAAGCTAGTCCAAAACTCTCTGAGAAGTCGAGAGTCCTGATCTGAAACAATTGATCTGGGTAACCCAAAATGTACCCAAACATGTTGAAAGAAAAGATACGCAGTTTGCTCTGCAGTGATCTACTTTTTACAAGGCATTAAAATACACATCTTACTAAAACGGTCAACTACTACATACAAATAGTCGTGACTTTTTCTAGACAAAGGCAAACCTCCTACAAAATCCATCAACACACTTTCCCTTAGTAGTTAAACTGGTAGGACATTTTCTATTCACTAATGGAAGTTAATTTATCACCATTATTCAAGGAAAACCATAAGATTGTAAGGAAAAAGCTTTCACTCTGCTAAATATTTTTGGATTATGGGTGGTTAACCTCTTTCTTTAGATCCGAAAAAGACCAACTCTTAACCAAGCAAAAATGGTTTTAGAGCATACTTTAAACCCAAAAATAAAATAAAAAACATAAATACTTTTAACAATAATTAAATTCTTTCCACACAAATACTTTTAACAATAATTAAATTCTGTCCCTAAAAATATATTGATCAACGATGAGCTTGGTAGTAAGGAGTTATATCCCATGAAGATGAAGTTCCGGATCTGATTAGCAACCAAAAACAATAAATAAATTCAAATTTACGTAGATATTAAATTTTATAATACAATTTTATTAACAAGTTATAAAAATGCATTTGCAAAAATATAAATAAATGAAGTTTTGTTGAATTATTCTCCGTCAAACTCATGATGCAGGTATAATATCGTATTGTTCATTGTGAATGTATAATATCGTCAGGAGCCCGACGTTATCTATTTTTTCTTTATTTGGTGGAGAAGATTTAGGGAAAGATATTAAACAATGAATTATGCTCGAGAAGAAAATGAAAACCAAGAAAAAGTAGACCAACCAATCTAAATGTATTTCACTTTATTCTGTACTCTGGTTTTCTATTATATCACGGTACAATGAATTATTTGCTTTATGTTTTTGGGTAGTTGCTAAAGTATCCCTGTTTTTGAATATGTAAGATACTTATCAATTTTCTTTTATTCCGAGACTTCATCCCAAAAAATATTCGCTGAAGATTGCTATATAATTATTATAATAATGATTAAGGTATAATTTGGTTAGTTAAAATATAGTAATAGGATATGTTTTATTTAATGTATATTTTATTTAAGAAGGATGGGTATTTATGTTTATTGAGTTTATGGAATTATTATTAATTATTATTATTTAAAGTATTAAATCAATGAAAAGTGAAGTATCAATATGAGTTATTAGTAAGGTATTGATATTTTAAAACTGATAAGTTACTGGTTTAAGTGTTTACAAAGTATTAGGTGAAGTGTAAAGGATGATGTGTTTAAGAATGATTATTATGATTAATGATATTGATTTTTATTTGAAAATAAGGGGGAAGTGTAAGGAAATGAAAAGTGAAATATCAATATGAGTTATTAGTAAAGTATTAATATTTTAAAATTGATAAGTTACTAGTTTAAGTGTTTACAAAGTATTAGTTGAAGTGTGAAGGATGATGTGTTTAGGAATGATTACTATGATTAATGATATTGATCTTTATTTGCAAATAAGGGGGAAGTGCAAGGAAATTAATGTATCACTCAAATTTATAAGGTATTAACATAAGTACATGAGAGTGTTGACATATGTGGTATTCTCTTTCATAAATGGGCAAGGTACCAATTTAAGCATAGGAGGGTGAGGGTAGGAACCAAGGGAAGAACAAGAAAATTCAATCAACATTCCCAAGATACCATTGTAAGCATGGGAGATTTCTAGTAAGGTATCAAGTTCTTCACATACATTGGTGAAGTATTGACTTAAGAGTGGGAAGTTGAGGGGAATATGGTCTTCCAACCCAGGTACTAGGAGAAGGGAGAGTAAATCCATCAAGCACTAGCAAGGTATTGGAGTATGAGAAAGTGTTAATATGTTAAGTGACTAATTTACATACTCTAGTAACATACTAACCTAAGAGTGAGAAGTTGAGGGGGGTGATGTATTGCATAGTAGGAATGTATGGAAGGACAACACTTAAATCCACTAGGTGTTGGTATGATGCAAACTTTCTTGCTTACAATAGAAAGGTATCAATATAACCATAAACTATTCTTGGGAAGGTACCAACATCCTCAATTAAATTGGTAGGGTAACAACTTTAACACATGAGAGTGTCAACAAGATATCATCAACTCCAACATTAACAAGGTGCTATAATAAACATAAAAAAGCATTAGTAAGACTCCAACTTCCATTTTCTAAGGTATAAAATTAAAGGCATGGTCAAGGTATCAACTCCAACATTTACAAGTTGCTATAATAAACATAAAAGAGCATTGGTAACACTCCAACTTCCATTTTATAAGGTATAAACTTAAAAGCATGGTCAAGGTGTAAGCTTCGAGGCATGTGAGAAGGGTCATCTGATCGAGAGATAGAGTGAGGAAATCCCCTCAGCATAGTGAAAATAGAAGCATAAGAAAGCGCTAAGATGGAAGAAGAATGCAATTAATAAATAAAGTTCAATCACTTACAATAAAAGTAAATTAACAAGGTATGGAGTTAATCATGAACGGATGAACTGAACACTGTGTTCCCGAAAGAACGAAGTGCAAACTTATTTGCACAAGTATTATAAGAATGTCAATGGGCTTAGATTAACAAAACTGAGAAGATGCATGGTGATCTCACCCCATGTGAGTCTAAATTCAATATCCTTCCTCAATCTCTTTACCACAATGGCAGATAGTTACTTCTTGAACGCTTCATCGTCAACTTTATTCCCTTGCCAGGTAGGTTTTATGATAAGCACTTCGTTAGAATCTACTTAATAAATAACATATGTGGTCCGCATTAGGTTATCTTGGACCGGTAGGAGACACTACTGTTGGAATGTAATTTCAATTAGTTATCTTGGACCGGTAGGAGACACTACTGTTGGAATGTAATTTCAATTGCAGCGACAGTTGAACAGGGATCGCGAACATTTCAGCAAAACCGCCATTTGAGTTCCCCGCAATTTCTATTTTCCTCATTCGCGAAGCGATCAAATCACAGATCGCTATCACATATTAACTTGTCGGAATCCTGCTTTGCCCCGATTGCGATTTTGCGACGCGATCAAATCGCATATCGCAAATCGCATGATTCAACGGTTATGGCAGCAGCAACACATATTTTCTCTTCCGCCGATGCGATGGTGCGATGTTGCGATGGGCCACGCATTAAATTCCGATAAGATATTTTCAGTTGTGAAGGACGAGAAATTAATTTATCCCCATGTGAAGTAATTAATGATATTTACCGCGGTTGGTAAATGTAGGTAAATTTTTTTATTTTATTGTTTTTTATTTTACGGAAGTATGGGCACAAGTAAAACGTATGTAAGAAATTTTTGTGTTGTTCATTATATATGAAAATGCAAGGGCAGACAGAGTAGTGTGAAGAAAAGAGAGGCACAATAGTGCGAGTGTGTTGTTTGTTGAGAAAATGAAAGGCAATATACGCAGCAACGTGAATGTAGTTGTCCACTGTGAGAAAGTGAAGTGCAGCAGCACAATAGCAAGAAGGAGAAGCACAGTAGTGCGAATGTGCAGCAGCATGAAGAACAATGTAATGGGCATGCACAACAGTGCAGTGAATGTTTTGGTTTTGGAACTGCACTTGAAGCAGTCTCTTAGTGAATCCCTCTGTTAAAGAGGAAGATGCTTTTCAGCACAGTCTCCAGTGAATCCCTCTGTTAAGAGAAAGATGCTTTCAACATAGACTGGTGAATCCCTCTGGTTAAGAGGAAGATGCTTTTCAGCATAATCTCTAGTGAATCCCTATGTGTGAGGAAGATGCTTTTGTAACAGTAGTTGTGAAAATCCCTCTATGTGAGGAAGATGTTTTGTAACAGTTGGTTTATTGTAAATGAATAAAAGTTTTTTTTATGTTTGTTGCTGAAACTCTATCTTCAGCAAGCTCAAATTCTGTCTACAACAAGATCCTGTGCTAAGATCTTGTGCAAAACAGAGCATTTTCTCCGTTCAGTCTTTTGTGTTTGAAATTACCAGAAATTTCCAACAGTGGTATCAGAGCTAGTCCAGGTTCTTTGAAGGTGGCAAAGAAGCTGAAGGAAGGTTTTTTGTTGGAGCAGCTTCTCCAGCAGAGTGAAGACTCAGTGAAAAAAATCCAAGGTATTTCTCAAGCTAATTTTCTGTGTTGCTGATTGAAGAAATAGTCAGTTATTTTAAACATAGTCAGGTATTTGAAGTATAGTTAAGAATGGCAAGGTCAAAGAAGAAATTCACCAATCCTGCTAAAAATGTTTCTCCCTCTACTACTAAAAGAGAAGATAATCAACTTGAAAGCTTTCTATTTGAGGCTCCAAGGTTCAATGGGAACTTTTATATATGGGAAATAAAAATGAGGACTTTCTTACAGTCTGAAGGGATTGAAATTTGGGAATCAATGATTGATGATAGAAGAATGGATAGAGAATCCAAGGAGTACAATGCAAAAGTAGCAAAGACAATCTTGGATGGACTGCCTGATTCTATAAAGAAGAATCTAGGAAAATATTCATCAACAAAGGATATATGGAACAAACTTCATGACCTTCATGCAAAGGGAGCACTGACCATGACCATCAATCAAGAAGGAAATTCTGAACCCATCATAGAAGTTGAAAATGAGAATGTTGACCTCATCAAGCTTCAAGTACAAGAAAGGGATGAAGAGCTCGCCAACCTTAAGAAGGAATTTGATCAAAGCACCAGGAAGCATCATGAAGAAGTCATATCCATGACAAATAAATTGAATAAAGAAAAGAAGCGGGAAGATACCTTGTCAAGTCAACTTGAACAAAGGCACAAGAGAGTGAACAAAATTGTAGAAGAGATTGGACAGTACAAGGTAGAAGTCTCCACCCTTAAGTTTGAATTACAAGAAGCCAGGAAGTAGGGACAAGGAGCTGGAAATAAAATGGAGAGCAGTCAAGCAAAGAATGAAGAAATCTCCTAAATGAAGTCAGATATCATCTCCCTTAAAATAGTAGCAGCTGAAGCTACTCGTAGTAAGGAAGAAACTGAGGAACAACTTATAAAAAAGAATAATGAGTGTGAAAGATTGGAAGAAGAGATTGTCCTCCTTAGGAAAAAGATTGAAGGGATGAACAAAATCATGAAGAGCTCTCAAGCCTTGGATGACTTGGTCAACTATCACAGATCTCCATCTGATAAATCAAGACTTGGGTATGCAGGTGAACCCTCAAACAAGAATGAAAATGCTTTAAGCAAAGGAGATGTGAAGAAGGCAGCAAGAAATTGTGATGCTCCTAGTTCCAGCAAAGACAAGGAGAAAAATCAAGGCTACAACAGAAGAAATCCTACTCCAAGTAGAAAACCAACTCCAAGAAGAAATGTTGACGATGTCAAAGAGGTAAGAGGCAATGGTTATCATCAAAGGATCTCAAGGCAGAAAAGCTTCAGAAGTACATCAAGGAAACCACCATCTACCAGGTACCAAAGTTCATTTTTTGGTTACTGTTATTCTTGTTCAAACTTTGGTCATATGGCAAAAGACTGTAGAGCATTTCATAGAGATAGATGTTATGGTCTTCGACAACCTCCAAGAAACAATTTTACAAGAAGAAATTATGAAATATTATTCATAAACAATGTAGAATGTTTCAAGTGTCATAACATTGGGCATATGGCACATGATTGTAACTTAACATGGGCTCCTACGCAAGCTAGACCCACGCAAAAGAAGAAAGTTACACAAGTATGGAGAAGGAAGGAAATACAGTCCGAAAGTCCTTCGAGCTCCTCAGCCAATCTAAGTTTCTTTTGAGAAGGCTGTGCCAAAAGGAGACGATGCATACAGTTAGGGGGAGCATGTAATTTTTGATCATTATTGCTGAATTATATTAACAGTTATTCTTTGATGAAAATCTTCTTATAGGGGAAAGATATAAAATTAAATCTGCCATAAAAGTAGAGAAGAAAAGGTTGCAGGATAGCTTGGAGATGCAAAGATTGGAAATCTTGCGTGAGGCAGAGAGAAAGAGGATATTACATGATTGGAGCGCCTGAGCACATCAGTGAAAGCGATGAAAAGAAGCTGATACGAATAGGCATAAAAGTTTTGAGTTTTTGATGAAGTGTCTGGGTATACTGATAACCCAGCAGTTGAAATTAAAGGGGAGTGTTGGAATGTAATTTCAACTGCAGCGACAGTTGAACAGGGATCACGAACATTTCAGCAAAACCGCCATTTGAGTTCCCCGCAATTTCTATTTTCCTCATTTGCGATGCGATCAAATCACAGATCGCTATCGCATATTAACTTGTTGCACCCCTGCTTTGCCCCAATTGCGATTTTGTGATGCGATCAAATCACATATCGCAAATTGCATGATTCAACGGTTATGGCAACGCCGGCACATCTTTTCTTTTCCGCCGATGCGATGGTGCGATGTTGCGATGGGCCACGCATTAAATTCCAATAAGATATTTTCAACTGTGAAGGACAAGAAATTAATTTATCCCCATGTGAAGTAATTAATGATATTTACCGCGGTTGGTAAATTTTTAATTTTATTGTTTTTTATTTTAGGGAAGTATGGGCACAAGTAAAACATATGTAAGAACTTTTTGTGTTGTTCATTATATATGAAAATGCAAGGGCAGACACAGTAGTGTGAAGAAAAGAGAGGCACAGTAGTGCCAGTGTGTTGTTCATTGAGCAAACGAAATCGTTGAGAAAACAAAAGGCAATATACACAGCAGCGTGAATGTAGTTGTCCATTGTGAGAAAGTGAAGTGCAGCAGCACAATAACAAGAAGGAGAAGCACAGTAGTGCGAATACGCAACACTGTGAAGAACAATGTAATGGGTATGCACAACAGTGCGGTGAATGTTTTGGTTTTGGAACTTCACTTGAAGCAGTCTCTTGGTGAATCCCTCTGTTAAAGAGGAATATGCTTTTCAGCTGTCAAGAGGAAGATGCTTTTCAGCATAGACTGGTGAAGAGGAAGATGCTTTTCAGCATAGACTGGTGAATCCCTCTAGTTAAGAGGAAGATGCTTTTCAACATAATCTTTGGTGAATCCCTCTGTGTGAGTAAGATGCTTTTGTAACAACAGTTGTAAAAATCCCTCTATGTGAGGAAGACGTTTTGTAACAATTGATTTATTGTAAATGAATAAAAGTTTTTTTTATGTTTGTTGCTGAAACTCTATCTTCAGCAAGCTCAAATTCTGTTTACAGCGAGATCCTATGCTAAAATCCTGTGCAAAACAGAACATTTTCTCTATTCAATCTTTTGTGTTTGAAATTACCAGAAATTTCCAACCGCTACTCCCCACCGGCCTTTGTCGCTTATTCGATCAAACCCAATTCATACATTTGTTCAAACTAAATATGTGTGCTTCCTTTTCTGATTCCACACCGCAAAGAATTCAAAAATACGATTACAGACGTTTCCTATATATAGTCCTCCTTGGATCCATGTGAAAGACACAGACGCTCGTATTAGGAGGAGTTAATTAGGTTGGCCAGAAGAGAGATTGTTATGGCACAAGCCGAGCTGGTGGGTTGCCCGAATTGCAGAGCTGAGGTATGGCTCCATCCCCAAGTTGCTGGTTTTCGCTGTCAATACTGCGGTGTTTATGTTGGGATTCGCCAACCAGAACCCCACTGGCGGCCGAATCCCATCAGGAAACTGCCAGGTGCTCTAAATTTTAATAAACCCAGACATGAACCGATTATTGTTAGTCCCGTTCATGTGGTTCGAGTCTCCAGTAAGAAAAGAGCCATTCTGTGTGGGATTTGTTACAAAAATACGCCATACGAGCTGAAAGGCTGCATCAACGATGTGAATTGTATGAAATATCTGCTCACAACTAAATTCAACTTCCACGAAGACTCTATAGTTACTCTCATAGGTATTTAGATATTAACGGTTTCGATTATCATAAATGGTTTCAATTCATTTCTCATATATCAATTTCATACCCACCTGTTATTGTTATCTGGTATTCATTACCTCAGCTGTGTAGTTTGAATGTTTGCAGAGGAAGAAAATGATTCCAAAAGAATCCCTACAAAACGAAACATCCAGGGGTGGATGAGTTGGCTGGTGAAGGATTGTCAACCTGGGGATTCTCTGGTGTTTCATTATTCTGGGCATGGCTCTCAGCAAAAAGATTACACTGCCCACGAAGTTGATGGCTACGACGAAACACCGTTGCCTCTTGACTTTGAGACGACGGGGATGATTGTTGACAATGAGATCAACGATACGCTGGTAAAACCCCTTCCTCCCGGGTCTCGACTGCAAGCAATCATCGATGCTTGCCATAGTGGAACTGTTCTAGATTTGCCCTACGTCTGCGTCTTCAACCCCACGTCAGTACTTCTAAGATTCAATCAATGTCTGGTTCTCAACTTTTCTTTAGCAGTGTATCCATCTGTTTTCTAAAATTAATTGTTATTATTTTACTACGCTGACAAATTTAGCGGAGGAAAATGTGCGTGGGAGGACCATACACCTCAAAATGGTATGGGAGGTGAAGCGATATCTTTTAGTGGATGTGATGATGACTAGACCTCTGCAGATATTAAGGTAAGATTATCTTTAAGAGGTTAGAATATTTTTGATAGTGAAATATTTTGGAAATATGGAAGATAGGAATAAAATAAATTATTGGTATATTAGAAGAAAAGTGAGTGATGAAGCTTTCATGCCTAACAAATATACGTTTAAAAAGTGAATTATTATTATTATATACTTATTAAATAAATATGGTTGTGCTAGTTAAAATTATTAAAATGTTTGAGTAAAAAATAATATAAATATAAGGAGAGACATTCAAAATCTTCTTTGTTGTGAATTTGGTGGAATGTAACTTAATTTAATTAAATTTCAAAAATAAATATGTGGAATAACGAAAATACAGATTATTTAAAAATTAAGATGATTTCTTAAAAAAAACATTTTAAACTTAAAATAAAATGTACAGAAACATCCCATGAAACAAGAACACCAATGTCCCATGCAATGAGAACACCATGTGATTACCACTTGATTTATCATTTCCAAACCTTAACCAATCGATAGTCCCAACATGGCAAGATTAACCCTACTGATGACAAAATTATAGGTTGGAAGTAGTCAAAATACCATGGGTTGGTTTCAACAAATCCGTGAGTACACAGGTACCTCTGCATAGTGAAAATGCCATGTGTTAGTTTCAGCAAATCTGACACCATACAGGATCACCGTGTAGCATAAATTTGTTGTGACTACATGATATGTAGCATAAATTTGTTGTGATCACCATGATATTGTGGTTTTCAAAACGATTAAAATTATTAAAAAATATATATTTTATATTTTAGGACAGGTTTGATTTTATATTTTATGAGAAGCATTTTACCAAAAAATTTAAATTTAAATTTATTTTTTTTTTTTAATAATTTATTTTTAAAATTTATAAGTGAATTTTTTAATTGTTATATCGTCTAAATTAAAATTTATCTTTTAAATTTTTTATTCAAAAATACAAAACAAATGTATTCCATCATCGTTTCAACATTAATGAAAATAACAACCAATTCCAAAATAAAACTTTGATGAAAATAATGATCAATTTCAAAATAAAAAACTTAGACATTACAGGATTTCAAATGTAAATCTTAATAAATATTCAATATCAAGATAATATTAACCCAAATTTTTTGAATTAATATTATTAACTTTAAATTTATTTTTAATGCTTAAAAAACTATTATATTTACTAGTTTTTAAACCCAAAGAATTAACACTGTATTACTTGAGAATTTTGTTTGTAAGTGAATTTCTTCTCTATGAAATTAATTAGCATAAAGAGCTTGCCAAGTAAAGAGATTCACTCACTGCTTTTTAAGACTTATTAAAATGGGAAAAGAATTAGGACCTTAAGGAGTAAGGAGATTTACTCACAAATTTATTAAAATAATTATAAAATAATGATGTAATTCTATGGTTAACTTGTGAGTTTTAATAAACTATGATTTATATGCGATAAAAGTCATGATAGATAATTTAATATACATGAAAAACCTAGACTATGAAACATAATTGAGCTCTAATCAATAATACTGGTTCTTTTTGTTAAACCTGAATTTTAATGATTTTTTTGACAAATAATGAAGGCTTAAACAACTTTGTAGTTTAACATACAAAGGCACGTTATGCAAATTAGTACAATTAAGGTTTATTGTGAAAACCATTTTTTGCATTGAGGTTTATGTTTTTATCTTATAAAATTTCAAGATAATATATCATTAATTAATATTGATTTTTTTTCCTCTTTTAAAATATTAATAAATTTTTGGTTTATTTTAATCTCTTGATTTATAATATTATTTTTTTGGATTTATATTAATTAATTCATTTTGTTTATAAATTTTAATAATAATTTTTTATTTATTAATTTATTAGGTTTATTAATATTTTAGCGAGTTGTCTTTTGTCAGATTTTTTGAAGCTTTTCCAGTGGGCTTTTCCTATCTAATTTCTCTAAAATCTGGTAGAAATTTATTGAAATCACAAGCTTGATGGGTAACCCCTGCACAATCGAAATGACCTAGGAGTTTTTCGGAGTGACAAATTCATATATACAGTCAAAAAACCAGTGGAAACAAAAATCAAGATTTCACCTCAAATTTTTCCGCTAGATCCTGGCATTGAAAAGTCGAAAAAGTTGCACTAAAGAGAACTCCGTATTTTAGATTTATAATATTAATAATCCTTTGGTTTATAATATTGTTTTGGGTTTATAATACTAATCCATTGGGCATATTAATTCATTGGGTTTATAGGGTTTTGTATTTTGGTTTAATATTGCGACATTGGAATGGTACAAAAATCTATCAAACGTTGCATTGTGACAAACATTGTCCTAGTGCGACAATTAATCTGATAATCATTATCACAACATTACATCAGATTTCAATTTATTTAATGTCGCATTACGACATTACAAATTTGGGTTTTTATTATTGCATTTATAATATTAGGGTTTAATATTAAGTTTATAATTTACAATAGTGAGGTTCAAATTAGGGTTTATTATTTTGAGTTTTATAATGTTAGGGTTTTATATTGGGGTTTATTACTGTGATGTTAGAATGAAGCAAAAATCTATCCAACATTGTAATATGACAAACATTTTATTAATACAATAATCAATCTGAAAATCATTGTCACAATGTTACATTAAATTGCCATTTTTTCAATGTGGCATTGTTACATTACAAAACTAAGGTTTTATATCATAATCCCTTGGGTTCATTATAATTACAAGGTTTATTAATCCCTTGGGTTAGTAATATTAATAATTGTTTGGGTTTATCAATCCCTTGGGTTTATAATATTAATAATTGTTTGGGTTTATTAATCTTTTGGGTTTATAATATTAATCTCGTAGGTTTATTAATCCTTTGGTTTTATAATATTAACTCTTTGGGTTTATTAATTACTTGGGTT
>APFE030900624.1:0-34164 GCA_000404065.3 Pinus taeda | reverse complement strand
TCCATGTAAGGCGTGTGCTTCCAACGCATTGGAGCGGAGAACCCTGGTTGGTAGAGAGTGGACAGATGGATAATCGTTTGAGGGGAGGCTCAATGGTCCTTTGTTCGAGGGGAGGATTGTTGGGTATACGACCAAAGTCCCACATTGACTAGAAGTGGGGAGGATCATGGGTATATAAGGATGGACAAATATCTCCATTGGTATGAGGCCTTTTGGGGTAAGTCCAAAAGCAAATCCATGAGGGCTTAGGCCCAAAGTGGACAATATCATACCATTGTGGAGATATGTGGTGTCCAGAATCCTTACAGTGGGCACTCATTCGAAAGTTACAACAAGATCCCAGTACATCTAATACATTTATTTGGAAAAATGATTCGTTATGGTACAAAGATCGCTTATACCTATGTAAGAATTCCCAACTCAAACAAAATATTGTTATGGAATTTCACACTTCTCCCTTAGGAGGGCACTCGGGATTTTTAAAAACTTTCCACAGGGTTAAGAAGGAATTTTTTTGGGATGGCCTTAAATCGGATATTCAAAAGTTTGTGGTGGAATGTTTGGTTTGCCAACAATATAAAGTTGAACCAATTAAGACCCCGGGTCTATTACAACCTTTATCCATTCCAAGCCAACGTGGGGAGGAGGTTTTAATGGATTTTATCACAGGTTTACCCATGTCCAAGGGAAAGAGTGTCATCATGGTGGTAGTTAATAGACTTACCAAGTATGCGCACTTTTGTGCATTATCACATCCATTTAAATCCAGTACAATTTCTACTGCATTTATGGAAACAATTCAAAAGCTACATGGAAACCCAATGATTATTGTAAGCAACAGAGATCCCATTTTCACTGGAAATTTTTGGACAAAATTATTTTCTTGTCTTGGTACTCAGTTAGCTCATAGCTCATCTTATGATCCTCAATATGATGGGAAAATGGAGATAGTAAACAAATGTTTGGAAGGATATCCTCGTTGCTTTGTATCTGATAAACAAACACAATGGGTCAAATGGTTCCCTCTAGCTCAATGGTGGTATAACACTTCCTTCCATACTACAACAAAAATGACCCCATTTATGGCACTTTATGCATAGCATCCACCATCCATCACATCATATTTAAGAGAAAATTCTAAGGTTCAAGTAGTGTAACATCATATCAAGCATCAACAACATGTTCTCCAACTCTTAAAGAATAACCTCACATTGGCGCAAAATAGAATGAAACAACAGGCATACCAACATCGCAGTGAAAGAAGTTTTGATGTAGGTGACTGGCTATTGCTACGCCTACAACCATATAAACAAATGTCCCTCAAGCAAGCTAAGAAGGATAATAAATTATCACCAAAATATTATGTATCGTACAAGGTGTTGCAAAAGATTGGTACTATGGCAAACAAATTGGAGCTTCCTGTAGCTTCCCGAGTGCACCCAGTTTTCCATGTTTCATGTTTTAAGAATGTTATAGGTGACAAGATCCCAGTTCAAACAATATTGGCAAAACTTGACGAGGAAGGAAAAATCATATTGGAACCAGAAGCAGTCACAGAAACAAGAACTCGATAGCTACGAAATCAATCAATTTCGGAGTATCTCATCAAGTGGAAGAACTTATCCGCTGAAGATTCCACATGGGAGGATGAGAATTTTATATAGAAGCATCCAGAACTACTCAAGCATTAAGGACAACGCTTTTTAGAAGGAGAGGGACATGTTAGGTGCCTATAACACTAGTGATTCCCCCATTACTATTGTCATTGTATCCCTTATTGTTATTATTGTGCCCCTATTATCCCCATATTGTTATTAGTATGCCCCATAGAAACCCACTATTGTTAGTTTTATGCCCTTATGTTATTACAATTACATCGGCTTGATTATATTATGACCCCTTAGACTCCTGTATATAGAAGGGAGGTTTAGTCATTTGTATCATCCAAGAATTATTCATTTGTGTATTGTAAAGGAGGTTTCCCCCTTGAAGAGGCTGAATTCTAAGGCATTGATCTATGTTTTCTATCTTTTTGTGAGTTGGTTTCCTAACAAATTGGGAATTATTCAATTCAAGCTAAAAATTATTCAATTCAAAATATTACATAATTCACTCTTATATAACATAACCAATATGACTACAACAATTTGGAGTAAGTCAACCTAGATGAATGTAAGGAGGAGTCATAATTAAGATGAATGTACAACAATTCAACCTAACTTCTAGGGAAATTTTGAGTTAAAACATGGGTCTCAAAATGAAAATTTTAACAACAAAAGGAACTTTAAAAAAACCAAAATGACTCAAAATGATGATGTCATCCCCAAGAGTAAATTTTTTGGAGGGAAAAGAAAAAAAATTATTTTCAATTATATTTTTGAATTATTTCCTTATATGTTTACTCATATTTTAGGTGCAGGTATTTGTTGGATGCATAATTAGATTTTATATCTAATTATTACCCACTAAAGATACATTTGAGGAGACCAACTATTAGAAAAATTCAAAATTTCATTTTTTTCTCAATATGTGTCTACTCAAAGTACGTTGAACGGGTACTTGGTAGATTCATAATATATCATATCCAACATGTTCCCACACCTTAAATTTGAGTAAACTTTGTTAAATTTCCATAAAAGAAATCTATATTCCATAAATCAAATATGATATTACATATATACAGGAGTATTTTCCTAGGATAGGAAAACTATCTTGGACACACAATCTGTTGGTTGAGAGAATATCTCAACCACACACCAAACTAGGGAAATCACTCCTATAGAATAGGAACAGACTCTTTACATAGAAATCCACAACTGAGACAAGTGGAATTACATTTTCCAACACTCCCCCTTAATGACTACTTGTCTCGATATCAATCTACAAGATCTACATTTGGTCCAATCTCGTAATTACTTCTTTTTTTTTGTTAACAGAGGAATCAGCAATTGGGGCAGCCTCACAACTCGCGTTACACGGGGTCGATTCTAGCCGCTACCACTATAACACTTGGGAAACTATGCCTGCCCCTCTCCACAACTCCGGGTTAGTTCGGGGGATTTGAACTCGTGACCTTCAGTACGGAGCCTGCCTTTCTAACGAACTTCACCGCATTTTGATTATCAACTCTCCTACCCCCGTGGGGCTGTCCAGTCTCGTAATTACACCTTGTACCTTGTTCATGCAATTTTCGATGTCCATATAAAGGAACAACCATCTACTGGAATGCATGGGTTACCAAACACTACAACTACTAGTTTAGTAGAAAGTCCTTCACATATATGGTTCATCCAACATCTTGATGATCTCCACCTAAATATAAAATTTCACCTCATGGAGTCTAAAACCAATATGGCCCACCCAAGTGTATCCATCCTACATGACACAATCTTCGAGGGTGTTAAAACTCTCTTATAGAGGGAACACATAAGAAAGGGTATGCATGCCTTTATGGGTCTTACAACAGTTACACAAAACATTTCAATACCACAACTAACCATTACAAAAGAGTATATGACATGTATATTTGTTCTAATTGCAATATGTGACTCATACTACACCATAACTCTGTTCCACAATCTCACAATAATTCACACAAACTTGATTGTCCATCATTCTCCAATCTCTGATGCCGCCATTTTCAATATCATGTCTTCATCATATCTGGTAATCAATAATTCCTGCAAATTTGTGTCTTTTTGGAATGACCAGTTCCAATATGCACTCATAATTGTGACAATTGTCACAATAGTTGGTCAGACCATTATCACTTCAATGACAACCTAAAATACCATCACATTAATACATGCAACAATGAAAGACCATGACATTCCATATTAATACACATAAGAATGTTTTTTAACTTACAAAATCCAGTGAATTGTTGGCATCAATTATTTTGCATCGAATAGTATTGCAGCTGTATGGTTTCCACCCACCAATGCCCCCATTCTTATTTCAGAAATCTGCAATGAGAGACGATCTTGCAATGAGAACAATAAAAATTTGGCGTGGATTGAAAATAAACACAAATTCTATGGAGAAACACAGGCTCCTTTTATGTTATGGCTAAAGAATGCTATTACAGTAGCAGGTACTGCCGAAATACTCCAGGCTGAAATTTTGCTTGCCCTCCGAGAATTGGTCACCTAGGGCTTAGAGTGTCCATTGCTTCAATGCACAGGAATTCTTGGGGCATTTTCCCTATGGCCGGGCATGTGTTGTGTCCAGTTTCCAACCATTACTGGAAGGAGCCATGCTCATATGTCATCCCTATGGAAATGATCAACACTCTGACTCCTAAACCCACGAGTATGTGACCTAAAACGAGCAAGACCGAATTTGGTGCCACAACCCTGACAACTGCACCTGCATCGAACACAACATTGGCTCTAAAAATCATAGGTTGCCACCCATAATAATCATTGTCGAATCCTCCCACTATCGCTTCAAGATCCAGACACCACCTTAGCTCCAAGATTTAACTAATCAACATGCAAAATCGATGCTCCACGCAAGACATCAATTTTGTTATAAAAGAGTGATGAATGCATCAACGCTGAAGAATTGACGTCGACACAAACATGGTGCTTGGTTGTGCAAAAATCACATCCTCCTCCGCTTCTTAGCTCCACACAATCGACATGTGGGATAACTCTCTCCATCTTAGAGCGTGCACATACTAGACAGAATTCATGCCAGACGCACTCCAACAAAGCGAGCCAGACACAAGTCTTGACTCCAACATGGTAAGGTACTATAGATCTCTATATCTGAGATCTCCCACAATCGCATAACCGGAAATAGAGCTTCCATGCTCACTGCACCAGAAATGACCCTTAACTCACCTCGAACCTCGAACCCAAAATATTTCCCGTAGCGACAATGTAGAGAAATTACTACTTTGCAGCCGGAGAAAATAACTGGTGTACAAAACCAAAAACCAATGTGACAGATCTCCACACTGCATTTAGCGTACAATTATCCACCCCCAAATCTCTTCAATTATCCACACCTTCACGTCTCGTCAAAACCTTCACGTTGCACACACTTTGCACCTCACGAGCATCTACCACAGGTCAGTTGCTTCTCGATTTCAAAAAAAACATAGATCGTTAACACTATATCCCAACAAACTACCTCCACAGATCTACCAACATGTCGACATGCAATTGATTCACTGCAGCCTGAAGGTCTACACCTCCAATGCTCCATCGCTTGGCTTCCCAGCAACCTCCACAAGACGGATCCACCACAATGCCATTGCGCCACCAATAGAGCTGGCGCATAATCATTTCTGAAGTCATCGAAGGGGATCAGAATGTCATCTTGGAATGCCTCATCTAATAGGCTACCGACCCATTGTTCTTCTTCGAACAGGAAACTGAACAGGGTACATCCAAAAACTCTTCCAAATTGACCGATTCTTGCTGCAAAAAGGTCAGGGGTTCCATTTCCATTCCCAGGGTATCTGCCATGGAACAGGCTTCAGGAGGACTATCATGAGACATGTTAACCAGCACTACTTCTAGAATGAGCATGAAGACAAAATCCGCGTTCCATGGGAAAAAATAGCCGAAATAACAAGGCATCCTTGTCATGGAAACATTAACACTCACTCCATCAATCAAGATGGACAAACACAAAAATTAAAACAATACAAATACACTCTTTTATTTTCCTTGGCCCAAGACGGGCCAAGCTTCCTCAGCACAGGATGAGCTAGGCCATCAGGGGCTCTAATGCCACGTTAGATTTCCATAAAGGAAATCTATATTCCATTAATCAAATATGATATTACATATATACAGGAGTATTGTGTCAATATAGGAAAATTATTTTTGACACACAATCTGTTGGTTGAGGGAATATCTCAACCACACACCAAACTAGGGAAACCACTCGTATAGAATAGGAATAGACTCTTTACATAGAAATCAACAACTCAGACAAGTCGAATTACATTTTCCAAGAAAATTAAGGAGAGATATGTCAAAAACATGACTTAAAAATATTTTTCTTCATTTCCCTGCAAAAATATTTTCCCACAAGGACAACATCATCATCTTGAATCCATAAATCTAATAAGCACCCATTCAAAATACTTTTGAGTATACCCCATAACCAGAAAAATTAAGAATAATGAAAAATGACATCGAAACATGTTTTTATCATGAATTTTCAAATTTTCTTGGTGTGGATCTACTCAAAAATATTTTGAGTCGGTACTCATTAGGCGTAGAATCTAGTTCTACATATAATTCATGTATTAAATATGAAGTTTTACTAAACGTATAAAGAGATAAGTCAAAAGTATTTTACTTTTATTGTCATTAAAAATTCATAGCTCATTTTATTTTTTTTCCAAGCTTATTTTAGAACTAAAAATTTCTCTAATAACGAGTCAACCCTGATGGACAAAGAAATTCAATATAATCCAAATGATATGAGAAAAGTAATCTGACATAAGTTTTTAGAAGACAAAAGGTACAATTATAACGAAAGGCTCTAACAAAAAATGCTACTATAACAATAGGATTGGATAATACAATAGCTAGGCTTAATCATGGGATTTTTGTTGGCATTATGATACAGGTGTTTTCCTTGATGGCAACTCACTCAGATGATAGTTCATAGTGCAACATGCTAACTTACAGATCAAACTCTAGAGATTGAAGAAAGAGAGTGGTTTAAGAAGTATACGCTCGTTCACTTTGTCCAAACAATGTATACACGTGGGTTAACAGAACAAAATTAGTGTATACATATACATGCACTCCTGCAGGAAAAAAAAGCGCGCACATGTTGGAAAACCAAGGTTTTGGTCTGAGGTATTTGGTCCAAGGTATTTTAGTCCAAGGTATTGGTCTAAGGTATTTTGTCTAAGGTATTTGGTCCGAGGTATTGAACCTAGGTATTTGGTCTAAGGTATTGGTCCTAAGTGGTTTTGGTCTGAGGTATTGACAAAGGATCTAACGATATAGGGAGGAAAAGATCATTAGGCCATGTAGTGCAACTATTGAATATCTTATGAAGTGTTAGATCAAATATGCAGGTTATGGGTTTCTGATGCTTTGCTTGATCTGAGCTAAGGATGCACCTATGTGGTTGATGATGGATGATGGATCGGGATCTTAAGGCTTGAAATGAATGATCATTATGTGGTTTGATCATGGATAGTCTAGATCTAAATACTAACACATCTGTTATTTTGTAAATGTTATGATCTGGGTATGACTGAAGTTTGCAATGTCTAAGAAGTTCTTAAGATAGTATTTGCAGATCTATATGCCGGTTCGCTTTGGTAAAAGGAAGTATACCTGTTGGTCAGTCACATCCTAGTAGCATATACATTATGAAATATGATAATTGAAGTTGCAATTGGTTCTGGTTGTTATTGCAGATTTTTGGGTTCTGCTCTATATTCTGGTGACTTTATTCTAGTGACAGTGTTCTGAATGTTCAGATTGATTGATTGTGATTTTCTTTAGTGATGACGGGTTGTCAGTGATTGTTTCTATTGCAATGGTGATCGATTTTTAGCTTTCGTGTTGCTAATGGGTGCGGTATGAAAATTTGATGAAACATGGCCTTCAGATTGTTGTGTTGTGTTCTAGGAGTATCCAGTCTGAAAATTTATGAAACATGGTCCCTGGAGGAAGAGAGAAGGTCGTAGTCTTCTGTTGGCATGCGCCTACATACTGGTAAACATATTGGCCAATACAAGAGCTAGGGGTTTGGAGCTTCCTTCGAGTAGCAGCTAGAAAATGAGTGAAGGTTGGAGCCTTTTGTAGGCTAGCACAACTAGTAAACATATTGGCTAGTACAAGAGCTAGGGGTTGTACCTCCCTTCCAGTAGAAGTTGAAGAAGGAGATAAGGCTGTAGCCTTTTGTAGTTGGGTGCCTGTGTACTGGTATGAGTCTACACAAGTACAATATTGTAAACATGTTTTTCTTATATTAAAAGAAGACACCAGCAGGTGGTTTTCGTCCCGCATTGGGTTTCCCCCTTAAATCTTGGTGTTCTTGTGTGTTGCTTATGTGTGATGGTTTATTCTGTTATTACTGCACATGGTTACTTTTTGTATGGTTAATGAAGTATTGATGCACTGATTAAAGATCAACATATGATGAATTAAATTAATCATAAGTTTGTTTGATATACATTGGTTTCTTTAAAGATAGTTGCCTGTACACGTGAGTTACCTTCATTGAAGTAGCGTATATAAATCTGAGTATGAAAAGAAAAATTTATTGAGCTAACTAATACTGATTCACCCCCCTCTCAGTATTATTTCCAACAATTGGTATCAGAGTAGGTCATTTGGCAGAAGTTTGATCGCTTGAAGGAGATCCCTAGAAACAATGGGAAATAAGTTACAGAAGAAAGTGCCTTAGAAAAATAAGACATCTCAAAGGAACAATGACAACAGGAGAGATAATTGGCAGTTAGTTGGAAGTAAGTATTCAGATTCAGAATCACCTCAGATTGAAGATGAATAAACAAATGGAGTATCAAGTACAAATTTTTCTAGTGATACGTTTCTTTGTTCATGCAATATTGAAAATATTGGAAGTGATCATGAAAGAAACATAGAGGCTAAAGTTAAAATATTCGCAGATAAAATTAGATATCAACAAGATTTATTTAACAAAAGGGAGTGTGCCTTTAAAGAAGAAGAACTTACCAGATTAAAAGCTCAGCTAGAGGAAGGAAACAAAGTAAGGAAGAAGTACAAGGAAAAGGAAGATCAATGTCAAAAGCTGCATGATGAACTGACATCATTAATAAATGAAGTAAATGAAAATAGTACAACAATCAAGAGACTTAAATATAGATCCAATTATTATGAGAATATTGAAGCTAATATCCTCTCTCTAAAAGAAGATCTTGAAAATAAGCAAAATGAACAACTACCTCGAGCAAATGAAGAACAAGAAAATGTGATTTTCAAATTAAGGCAACAAGTGGAAGGCTGAAGAAATATTGAAGAAGCAATACCTGGAAAAGAAGAGCAATATCAAGTTGAGGTAAATATCTTAAAAGCTAAATTAGAAGAAAAGGATAAACTATTGCAATTTCAAGACCATACTAAGATTTTGGATAATATTCTTAGTAGCCAAAGGTCTCCTACCATCAAAACTGGTCTTGTTTTTCATGAATTTGTTGAAGGTGAATCTAGCTCACAAGATGAGGCAAGGAACTCTAATGCAAAATCTGAAATGCTCAGCAAGGAGATGAGAGGTCAACCCCATCAACAACCAAGGAGAGAAATTCTTCAAAGAAAATCTTTTACTCCTAACTGTGGAAGTGACAGTCAATTATTTCCTCCGATGAATAATGTTCAATGTTTTATATGTCATAATTTTGGACATGTTGCAATGAAATGTAGAAGTAGAATGGTTCAAGACCGTCACACAGAAAGATCATCAACTTCCAGGTATTTGAAGGGATATTGTTTTTCTCGCAATATGTTTGGCCATAAAGCCATTGACTGCTATAGAACGAATATGAAACATGTAAGATGTTATGCATGTAACAAGTTCGGACATATGGCAAACGAATGCAGGAGAAAATTTCAGGCATCATACCCAAAGGAGAAAACATCATCACACCCGAAGATATGGAAGAAGGAGGAAATACAATCAGAAAGATGTGTCATAGCATAGTGTATAGACATAACAGACTCAGCGAGAGCTGAAAGTGTGACACTTCAGTGTTCTAAATCTCATATGCAAGTTTCATGAAGACAAGTCGTGTATATACGCGAGTTCGAAGTTGCACAGTTGTGTATATGTTGGTTTGAGGAAAAATTAGTGGGACAGACTCAGGAAAAAGGGTCGGATATGGTTCAGTTAATTATCTACTCTGTTTAATGATGGTTACAATCTATTGATGATATGTGGAAATGTGTTGGTGCTCATAATCTGTTAAACAGTTGATGTATATATGATTGAAGATGATGCCTTGATGATTCTTATTGATATTTTCAATGATCAAATCTGACAATGAACAGTTGGCACAGGTTCAGGGGGGGCATATGCTTCTAATAATGCATTGTTGGAATTATGTTAGAAGATCTTGGTACATGAAGATGCTTATATTTCTTGATCCACATAGTTGTCTTGATTGAGGTGACTCTTTTGATGATGGACATATACAGGTTGTTGATATTCATGCTACTGGAAGGTGTTGATGGTGTAGTTCATATATGATGTATAATAGTTGTTGATGACTATCGTTGTCTTGATTTGATTGTTTGTCCTTGTTATAAATTTCACGCGTATCATTTGATGTAAAGGTCATGGAAAGACCTAATTTACAAGCCCACTATGCATGGGAAGGATGATGTAATAATTTCTATTTCAATCATATATAAACATTTGGTATATCTCGACTTGGTTGGGAGATTGATTTATGTATGAGTCATTGGTGATAGGAAGTTCATACTCAGTTAGTTGAGTTGTAGAGTCATGTTATTCTTTTGAAAAATATTTTTGCAGACTCTGCATGTACTGAGGGGGATCATGGACAGTTTAGTGCATCTCAGCATGTACAAAGAGGGAGCTTAATCAGAGAATTCAACATGTACTCAGGGGGAGCATGGACAGCATAATGTATATCAAAGGGGGAGCCCTTTGCCCTTCATGTCAAAGAGGGAGATTGTTGACATTATGATACAAGTGTTATCCTTGATGGCAACTCACTCAGATGATAGTTCAAAGTGCAATAGGTTAACTTATAGATCAGACTCTAGAGATTGAAGAAAGAGAGTGGTTTAAGAAGCATATGCTCGTTCACTTTGTCCAAATAGCGTATACACCTGGGTTAACAAAACAAAAGGAGCGTATACATATACACACACTCCCACAGGAAGAAAATCATGTACATGTTGGAAAACCAAGGTTTTGGTCTGAGGTATTTGGTCCATGGTATTTTAGTCCAAGGTATTGGTCCAAGGTATTTGGTCCAAGGTATTGACCCTAGGAATTTGGTCCAAGGTATTGGTCCTAAGTGGTTTTGGTCCAGGTATTGATAAAGGATCTAACTATATAAAGAGGAAAAGATCATTAGGCCATGTAGTGTAAGTATTGAATATCTTATGAAGTGTTAGATCAAATATACAGGTTATGGGTTTCTGATGCTTTCCTTGATATGAACTAAGGATGCACCTATGTGGTTGATGATGGATGATGGATCGGGATCTTAAGACCTAAAATGAATTATTATTATGTGGTTTGATCATGGATAGTCTAAAAGTGAATACTAAAGCATGCGTTATTCTGTAAATGTTATGATCTAGGTATGACTGAAGTCTCGAGTGTGTGAGGAGTTCTTAAGATAGTATTTGCAAATCTATATGATGGTTCACTTTGGTAAAAGCGCATATACATGCTGGTCAGTCACATCCAAGTAGCATATACATTATGAAATATGATATTTGAAGTTGTAGTTAGTTCTGGTTGTTATTGCAGAGTTCTAGGTTCTGCTCTATCTTTTGGTGATTGTATTCTGGTGATAGTGTTTTGAATGTTCAGATTGATTGATTGTGATTTGCTTTAGTGATGATGTGTTGTCAGTGATTGTTTGTATTGTAGTGGTGATTGATTTTGAGCTTTAGTATTGCTGATGGGTCTAGTATGAAAATATGATGAAACATGGCCTTCAGATTGTTTTGTTGTGTTCCAGGAGTATCCAATATGAAAATTTATGAAACGTGGTCCCTGGAGGAAGAGAGAAGGTTGTAGCCTTCTGTAGGCTGACACCTACGTACTAGTAAACATATCGGCCAGTACAAGAGCAAGGGGGTTGGAGCTCGCTTCTAGTCGCAGCTCGAAAACAAGTGAAGGTTGGAGCCTTCTGTAGGTCAGTGCCTACGTACTAGTAAACAGATCGACCAGTACAAGAGCTAAGGGGTTGTAGCTCACTTCCAATAGAAGCTAGAGAACAAGAGAAGGTTGTAGCCTTCTGCAGGTGGGTGCCTGCGCACTGGTATGAATCTGCACCATTACAAAATTGTAAACAAGTTTTTCTTATGTTAAAAGAAGACAGCAGGAGTAGGTGGTTTTTGTCCCGCATTGGGTTTCCACCTTAAATCTTGGTGTTCATGTGTGTTGCTTATGTGTGATGGTTTGTTCTGTTATTACTGCACATGGTTACTGTTTGTATGGTTAATGAGGTACTGATGCGCTGATTAATGATCAACATAGGATGAAGTAAATGAATCATAAGTTTGTTGGATATACGCTGGTGGCTTTAAAGATAGTTGTGTGTACATGCGAGTTACCTTCATTGAATTAGCGTATGTAAATCTGAGTATGAAAATAAAAAGTTATTGAGCTAACTAACATTGATTCACCCCCACCCCCGCCCCCCCCCCCCTCTTCTAGTTTATTTCAAAATTTTGCTTAACCAAAGGTTTTGTTTATGGATTAAGATAAGTTAGAAAGTGCAAATGTCAGAATGGACACTGAATAACATTGCAATCTAACATAGCACTTGAAAAATGTCAGAATGCCACAAAAAATTAGCATGTATTGCATCCTAGAGTAGCTCTCGAGAAACATTGGAATGTGAATTAAATCAACGAAAATGATCATAATTTCATAGAGACAATGAAGATGAAAGTCAATATATGTTAATGTGATATAATTAAACTATGATAAATGTCTTAACATATCCAAATTCAACATAAATCAATAAAAATGAACGTAGCAATTCAAAATATGTCAACCTAAATGAACATCACAAAGTTGTAACCATTGAAGAATATAGAAATCTAACAACATCAATCAATAAAAACAACATTACAATATGACATGTCAAATCAACAAAAAAATACAAGTCAATGAAAATAAAAATATAAAAATACAACATAAATTAACTAATATCTAAAAACCAATTTCATATAGTTCATAATCTTATTAATATTAATTCTTAATTTACAAATAGTATCAATCATCAACTAACACAACCATATTATTAAAAGGGATTTATTTATATTAAAAAAATCAATTAACCTTATTCATATAATTCACAACCATATAATTAAAAGTGATTGATTTATGTTAATCTATTATTATTAATAAATTTAAGATGATTGAATAAAAAATCAATTAACCTTTATTCATATAATTCTACAAAAAAAATTAGTGTGTAGATTTCTAAAACACCTTTCATTTGATTTCCAAAAGCTCAAATTACACAAATTATATCTTCAAACGCTTTAGATTGAAGGTCATTATGGGGTTTTGCTATGTCTCCTCCGAAAGGACGGGACACCACAATTGCGTCTCGTCTTATGCCTCAATTCATTGGAAAATTTCATGACTACTTTAAGATATAAAGTAGAATATTGTCGTGACCGTTGTTGTTAATTAAACAAAGACAATCATGTTTATGCCTCAATTCATTGGAAAATTTCATGACTACTTTAAGATGTAAAGTAGAATATTGTCGTCACCGTTGTTGTTAATTAAACAAAGACAATCATGTTTATGCCTCAATTCATTGGAAAATTTCATGACTACTTTAAGATATAAAGTAGAATATTGTCGTGACCGTTGTTGTTAATTAAACAAAGACAATCATGTTTATGCCTCAATTCATTGGAAAATTTCATGACTACTTTAAGATGTAAAGTAGAATATTGTCGTCACCGTTGTTGTTAATTAAACAAAGACAATCATGTTTATGCCTCAATTCATTGGAAAATTTCATGACTACTTTAAGATATAAAGTAGAACATTGTCGTCACCGTTGTTGTTAATTAAACAAAGACAATTATGTTTGGTTATGATATTGTTAAAATATGAAAAGTTTATTGGAATTACGAATTGACTCTTCGCCATTCAGTATCTTTTAGATTTTTTTCCTAACATGCCGAACTCATGTATATTAAAGACACAATTCAAACCAAAAATTTGACCTAAATTTCTTTTACCATGTTCACTCCAAAAACTCCAACGCCCTTAAAATAATACTGTCACTCGACCGCGTGAGAATATTTTTCTTTAATATGTTTTATAACATAAAATCAATGGAATACCATTACATTTCGCTACTTTAATTTAATAAAGTTTAGTTGATCTGTCGGAATGGCTTTAATTTATTAAAGTTTAGCTGATCTGTCGGAATGGCTTTAATTTATTAAAGTTTAGCTCGTTCTGTGGGGTTATAGCCGTCAACTCGAGGTTTCGAAATTAGAGAAAAACGTAGGCGCGTCCGCATTCCAAAATCAATGGAATATCATCGCTTTCCGTGATTTTCCCTTACTTCAGTAAAATTTAATCTGCTCCGTGGGGATGGCTTTTAAACATAAATATACTGTTTAATCTACAAGAAATTTTAAGGAGAACTACCTATATTTTTGTAATTTTTTTAATAAAAAAAAAAAAATCTCGGCAAAAAACAAAATCCTATAATTCAATTCAAAAAGCAAACAAATCATATTCCCAAATTTCCAACGACAAACGACCGTTTGCGGATACCTGAAGTAACTAAGACAGGAAGAATAAAATCAACAAAAGAAGGAGAAAAGAAGGAGAATTTCAGTATCGCTTAGTTTCGAGTCTACGAATAAATGAGACAGCCTTCAATAGAATTGAAGCATGTCGTTAGGTCTGGCAAGTCTACAAATGCTTCGGCCCAAATGCCTTTCATACGTTGAGGGTCATGTTAGATGCATTATTTTTGGTATTGAAGCAGTCCTCCATTTCCGACGTCATTCCCTCTACACTTACCTTGTTTTCTGAATCATGGTTGAAGCAACCGCACCCGCCCCCGCAGTTCAGGGTGAACCACCCGTCACCGTGGATGTTATTCTGGATATAGTGGGGCTTTTAGCAGGAATGGTGGTATTCATTAGCCTACTCGGAGTGGACACATTGAAAGCATTAAGAAGGAGGGCGCACTGGATACCAGGCGATGCTCTCGTCCTCTCTGCTTTAACCATCCAAGTTATGAACTTGCTGAACAGCCAGAATACTTTCTTCAAACAGGTCTTGGAGAATCCCGGAGGGGAACAGTGGAACGGTGAGGTTGTTAAGAATTACTTGTTTTATATGCATTGTGGCAGAGTGATGCTGTGCGTGCTGGTAGCCTACTTCCTTCCTGGGATGGCCCGCCCAGGGTATGAGGACTCGTGGGGAAAATTAGCAGCACTAGGATTGAGTATCTTCCTCCACATTTCTTCGGAAATATTGACAGTAAATCGCCATTTGGGTCAAGCTGGAAAAATACCTACTAAAACCTATTCCTTCTATTTCTGGCCACACGCCAACCACGTTGGTGAGGTTTCCTTCATTGTTTCGGCTGTCATAATAACGATATCACTGGTATGCCTTATTCTCCTTCTCAGTTGCGCAACTATAGCAAATAAAAGCATCAGGAATATAATTATCCAAAGAATTCCTTCCATTCTTGCAGCACAATCACATGCTGCAAATCAGAACAGCCGAGAGGCTGTAGAACGTCATGTACTCAAATCCTGGGTTGTCCTCTGTGGATGTTACCCTGAAACCGTCATAGCCAAATCAGTGTTATCGTCATCGGCTGCATTTGTAGTTACAGTTTGTATTCTCAGTTCAATTCTTGGATGGATTTTCCAGGGTCCAGTAGTAAAAAGTTTTAGCAGCGCTGCATTCTGGTCAGAATTCACAGCCACAGTGCTGCAAGTCGTATTTATCCTAATTGGATGGGCAATCATTGGGTGGAGATGGTTTACTTCCGTAGCTTACTATGGAAGATGGCGACCCAAAAAGGAGAACTGGCGTGCTTACTTACGGGTGGAGGACTTCTGGACAAGATATATTGTTGACTTGAAGGAAGCCGGAGGATGTCGAGTGTGGCATCGACCACTCCATGAAAAGGTAGGAAAAATGGTAGCTACTGAAAGAATAGAATTATATTTACCGAAGACATTGCTTCCATGCGTATTTTGGGCGCAGTATTTTCTGGTATACTTCAGCAAAGTATGTTTGTTACTTTCAGACCTTGTGTTACAAAATGCATTTATGAGCCGGCTATCATCAAATCTATTATCAAATCACTTCCGAAATGTGGATAGTGATATTAGAGAATACAAGCCAATTGTGAACGACGTGCACGTTTTAGGAGAAAATCCAGACAGCCTGTTAGTAGCGAATAGAAAGTCCATCAGGCAAGCCAAGGAGCTTATGATAGACGGCCATGGTGACGGAGAAAAATGTGCTGACCTGGTGAAGTTTTTGACGGAAAAAATGTCTGCAGGATGTGTAGGTATAAAGTGCTTGGATGCTGGAAGAGGACGAGGTGAAACAAGTTTGAAGTTCTTGTGCAAGAGAGATCCCGGCCCTGCATTAAACGTGGAAAAGCGTTTTATATATCTTACCAAACGATCTTGGAAGCTAACGGCTTTATCATTGATCAATATCATAGCCCGACTGTCTCCCGCGGAGGGGGAAAGTTCTTTAAAAGCATACTTACAGGGATATGAATTCGTGGATTTGGTTGATGAGTCTGATCAAGAAAGCGATAGCTTGCTGAGTAAAGCTGCAGATGATCTACTCGAATCGTTTGGTACATTACGTGGACAGCCCAGAGTTATTACAACTAAGGAACAGGCGGTTGAAGCAATCAACATTCTCGCTGAAGAAGGTAAAGATCAAGCCGAGGTAATTGAAAATGGAGAAGACTCTGTGGATTGGAAGAAGGTAGCGGCAGGGAACGCGTCTTACAAATTGTGTACGAGTATAGATTGCACATCTGATGAATTTACGGAAGTAGAAGTATTGAATGAATTGCAGAGCTCGTTAGCAGACATTCTTGGTGTTTGCATACAGAGAGTGGGGCCTACATTGGTGGAGAGCTGCAGCAAATGGGCAGTTGATCTGCAGGAAAGGAAACTTGTGGAAGCAGTTTACACAGTGGGGAAATGGCAGGGACTGATGGAGGAGCTGGAAAAGCGAGGATGGAGCATGACCGGAACAGCGACAAATGCGGAAGATAGCATGGTTTAAGGAAGCTGTATTGGCCTTTTCATATTAATTTATGTACCTTGCACTTTTTCATACTAATTTGCATACCTTGTAATTTATGCACCTTGGACATTCATTCATATTAATTTACGTACCTTGTACTTTTTCATATTAATTTGAATACCTTGTAATTTTTGCACCTTTCCTGATATGATCTTAACACTAAAGTGAGTTCCTATGACAATGACAGACCCAATTATTGAATTGGGTTGAGAGCATGTAATTGGGTTAATAATAAATTTGAGTTGTGAATTTCCTATGACATGAGAGAACCGGATCTTGAATTGGGTGCATGTAATTGGGTTTATAATAAATTTGAGTTATTTAACTTTTTGTATTATATAGTTTTTAAAATATTTGAAGATAAGGTATATTATTTTTATTTAAAGAATATAATCATGAATCTAATTTAATTAATAAAATAAAATTAGATAAAACTTTTACATTTAAAATAACTCTTAAATCTTATAATTAAAAAAAAAAACATTTTCTTTAAAGAAGTTTAAACAGTAAATGTGTATTGTTTTTAATATCATTACAATACATTGCCAAAATGAGCTTTAGACAGTAAATGTGTATTTTTTCTATAACGTAATGATAAGACACAATATATAAAAATGAGATTTAGACGGTAAATGTGTATTCTTTCTATAATGTAATGATAAGACACAATATATACCAAACTTGAAAATACCATTGCTTCGGAGTATTATTTTTTAAATCATTACAATACATGGCAAAAATGAGATTTGGATGGTAAATGTGTATTCTTTTCAGTAACTGTGATGATAGGACACAATATATCCCAAACTATACCATTGCTTCGAAGTATTACATGTAAATTGTGTGGATATATAAAATAACTTCGAATATTCCCAGACAGTACCAAATTCGGAATTTAATACTCAAAAGAACCACGGAGACCACGTTTAATATATCCTGCAAAACCTGTGTCATCCATTTTCCTCCTCTGTTATTCTTCCCTAGAATTAAGATCCATCCACCGCCGGTTACTGGGAACTGTAATACATACTGCAAAGTGGGCTCATCCTTTTGCTTCCCTTGTCACGGTTTATAAATAAATTATATCTATTTGAAAGTTGATATAAATATATTTTATTTCTAAACTTATAAGAAGACTCAAATTTATAAAATTACATATATTTTTCTAATTACACTTTAAAAATGGGTTAACCTTTGAAAAGATTAAGGTCTTTCAATGCAATTTGCATTTAGAATACATAACAATATTTGGAGTGAAGATGAGTCAACAATGATTATTAAACCACACTTTACGCATACTATTGAGTAAGTTTAATTAATATGATAACTATGTTTTAGAAATTTAATATAATTATTAAAATTTGCTAGGTAGATGGTAAGATTTACACTCCAATTTTTATAATAAGGTTGAGTTATAAATTAAAAGTAGTTAGGTATGTTTTTATCATATTAATTAAATTTCTTAATTATATAATTTTGGTGTAAAAAAATATCATATAAAATAATTGTAATTTTTATATTTAATATTAATTATTATTATATTATATGTATAATTTAGGAATGTTATTTGTAAATGTAGAATCTTCATAATTAATAGTATTTAGTAAGTTATTTTTTAAAATATATATAATAATAATATTACAACATTCTCCCTTAATGTTTACATGGAAAACATATTACAACAATAAATAAATTGGTCTAATTGTTCTTCATCAACACTCACATCCACTCTCAAATCTTGCAAAATCCCCTCTTTCACCACCACAAATCCGCGCTTTCACCACCACATGTTTGAGTTGTTACCTAGCCTCTATTTAAAACATAACGGCGTTGATGAATTTTGCAGTATCAACAATATTGACACCTCTAAGAGCCGTCAAGTAATGAATCATCCTATGGACCAACCAACATCTCTTGGATATTTTGTTTGCCCTATACATCAGTGGATAGCATGAAGTTCTTGATATTAAATGTGTTAAAAAGTTGATCAAACAACTTACAAGAATTGAAACAACTATACGTTAGTTGATAAGGATGGAGGTTTGGATACTGAATGTGTTCAAAAGTTGATCAAACAACTTGAACTTACAAAAATTGATATTTCAGACACCGAGGCTTCAACTTTAAAAACCACCCACCCTTTTCACAACCAAAATTACTAACACACAAAAATTAACATTTCATTCACCCAAGCTTCCTATTTAAGAAGCATCCATCCTTCTCTAATTTGAATTTAGACGTAACCAAATATCAAAACTACACGACGAAATAAAAAGCGCATTCATACACATAGTGGCCTGATCCAAGATTTTTTCCACGTAGTGCCTCCTGTGTTTTTTCTCTGAGCAGAGTTATGCGGTAAAATGGGATATAAGCAATATTTATCTATGAATAGCCTAAACTAACAGTTAGAATTGTTCCTTACTGCATTGACTAGATTTGGATAAATCCTGAGATTTCTAAAGGGTTGATTTGGATAAATCCTGATATATATAAAGGGTTGATTGTGTTTACTCCAGCAAGCGAAATAGAGAAAAACAGAGAGCCAAACCGTAGTACACAGAACTGACCAGTCACTCGAGGGAGGTTTGGTATTTTTTATATGCATAGAGGCCACTTAATCTATAATTTTTTATTTTATTTTTTTAATTTTAATAATATGATACATATCATTAAATTAAATTAAATAATCTTAATAATATGGGATATATTATAAAATAAATATTTAATTTATATTTATCATAAATTATTATTAATTTATGTTATTTAATTATTTAATTTAAAAAATCATCCTAATTTTTATTTTGATTAAAAAACTGATTATATAATTAAAAAAATTGCAGTCAAGGAACTTTTTACTTCTCTATATTCTCAAACTTATTAATTTAATTATAAAATTTACTATGTCATTTCTCGATATCAAATATCACAACTAACAAAAAGTGGAATGAAAACTTAACCATACAACATTTTATTCGCATCAAGTGAACTTACGAAAAGTGGTTTTGTTCTCGTCAGCACTGTTGCTCTGCCGCTCTAGTTTAATTTTCATGATGAAACGTATGTTTGGACCATGATAACGAATAGACGGCCCTATAAATATTACATGTGGTGCATTGTATTAAATGTTAAGTTTTTACATTATTATTGTTGTTGATAGTAATATTAAAATACTGTTTTAGGATTATTATTAAATTATAATATAATAAAAAATTTCAATATAATAATTTAATATGGTTAATAATAATGGTAAGGATAAATTTTTAATTTTAATAAAATAATAATCATCTTAATAACGTGAAGTTATCAAGAGATGGTTTATATATGGGGAGATGTTGTCGACTAATTTTATTTAGAATCTAGGAAATAATATTTATATTAAAAATTAACAATAATAATAAAATATTTGAATTCTCTTTTTATTTCATTTTTATAAAAAAACTTAAATAAAAAATTATAATTTAAGATTAAAAAATTATATTTAGTTTATTTGTTTTTCTTTATTTTTAGATAAAGGTAATTATTTTTTTATTATTCAATATGGAGGTGACATAGTATTGATATTACAATTAAGTATGAAAGAGATCTATAATTTATTTTTGTATTTAATTGATATATATATGGTCAAGTGAAATATGTTATTTTTTTATATGAAATAACTTAGTTTTCTATCAATATTATATAGACAAATACAAATTAATAAAAATTTAAAAAAATTTTATATTTTCATTTTCCATTGTGAAGGATATATATAATTTCCACAATTCATAATATAGTGTTGATGAATGACATTTATAACATATTAATGACAATAAATAATTCAACATAGGTTATAAACCAAATGTTGGATCTCCTATCACATTCACAAATGGTTTCTAATTTAATGTATGAGAGAATGTCCTCGATGGGGGTGAAAACTCATCTTTATGGAGGCTTGGGAATTTACGTCCACCACCCTAGAGGTTGCCATAATGTGGTGCATTAAATTCAGAGGGTGGCGTGGCCACTCACATGCATGTATGGGCATTTTTTCGGTTTGGATATGGAAACTTCGTGGAGGTAATATACTCAGCTACCAAGATTTGTGGGGAAGGTTTTTGGGGTATTCTTCATGGGAGTACCTTGGGCCCTTGCCTCTATTGTGAGACCAATGGTTTTATCCCAGAATTTGGACAGAGTGAGCTAGGGGGAGAAGGTGTCTTGGAGCAATGCTGTTGTGGAAAAGTCTAGTATGTTTCTTGGTAGAATTGAGGTACCATAATGTGGGGAATTTATAGGTTTCCATCCTAGTCTCGTTATCATGGGTCTTCAACATTTTTTGTTATTTACAAGTCATTAGAAAGATCGAACAGAAGACAATTTAGAGACATACCTCACGTTTTTCATAGGGTATCTTGAAGCATGTCGCGTTTCATTGTAGCTCTTATTAGTTAGCCACTAACACAGATTTTGAGCTGGGTAATCTTCAAGTATTTAGTTGTTGGTCTTCAACTTGCGATAGTTTTTACTTCTCAATTATGGTACACCCAGATTGAGTAGACATTATGTAGAGATAGCATATGAGGAGTTGTGGAGGCAACAGGGGTGGTTGAGGGCCCCAAGGTCGAACCAATATTATTAACATGCCTAGGTGGTGGTAGACTCCTTTTACTCATGAGTCACTAAAAATAAGATAAATGAGATGCAACACATAAAAAAATGGCTTCCAAAGAGCAACATGCATTGCCGTACACTAAGTTGTTCGAGGAATTTGGGAACTTAATCACTGATCTTGACTACTCTAGGGGCCATAGGAAGCAAAACGTTTAGGCCTTTTCTTGTACAAGAAATTCAAAACCTTGATGGGTAGAATTCGAATGGAAAGGTTGATAGATGAATACAACATCTTCACACATCTTGCTAAGTGAAATGTGAGAAATGAAATATGTGTTTATGTATGGAGAGGACGAATACCCATCTCACTCATATTGAGTGTCACCTCTTGTACATTGTAATCTTCGTTTCCCTTCTAGGATGTAGTGCTTGGGATCTTGCACGAGTAAACTCTTCAGATTGATGTCGATTAATGATTTTTAATAGCTCCTTTTGTTATGATAATTTCATAGACTCTTTGGTAATGTAATTGAATTTAAAATCCTTTCATTTTGGATCTTGTTATTCTGTCGACAAAGAGTAAAAAATACCTAGTTTCCCATTAGGTAGAGTGAGAGCGTATGTTGTAATGTTACATGTCACCTAATGAAAGAAAACTATGTAATGATGTTATAGTTAAAGTGAGGTAATACAATCGAACTTATAAAAAAGTATGAGGAAATGATTTGTACTTCCCAATATAAAATAGATTTGCATTTAAAAATGTACTAATAACAACCATACATTTTAACATACAAAGTTTGAGTAATAATAAAATACTTCTATGGTGATGTTGAGATCCAATCCTGGAAGCTATGCTCGGAGGTTAGTGATCAAGTGTTTACCATTCTATAGATCCACAATTCTCAACTCGTTCAGAAGAAAGAGGTTAAATCTTAGCGCACTCCGAGGACAGTATGTCCTCTTAAGGACATGACTGTATTCGCACTTACATTCTCTTAAAAATAAAATGAATGACCCTATCCTCCCTTTACTCTAAGCATAGATCCATAGTGATGAAAGAATGATACCAATTCCTGAAATGGTAGTTGCAATCGTTTCTTGATATGAAGTATTTCTGTCACGTTAAACATATTAAATCAATAATATTTTTTCCATAAAATCATAAATGTCAAAATAAATATGGCAGCTAAATAGGTATTACAACATTAAGAATTATTAATACTTAATATTAACATGACATTATTAATAATTAATAATAATATTTTATTAATTAAATAATTAATATTATTTTAATATAATATTAATTTTAGTAATGTTTTATTAATATCATTATTTTTAATAATAATATTAGTTTTGATATTAATCTTAATATTTATATTATGTTTTTAATATTATTAATAACATTATTGTTAAAAATATTTAAAATATAAATGTTATTAATGAGTATTTGTGTTAATAATTTTTATGGTAACAGTGTTAATGATTGTGAGAGATTTTTTTGTGTTAATAATTTTTATGGTAACAGTGTTAATGATTGTGAGAGTTTTTTTTGGAATATATGAAACTTTCAACTTTTATATGTGAAGAACTAGAAAAACAACAAAGTGTGGATTTAAATATAATGTTAATAATAGTATTATAGCATAAAATAATTGAAGTAAAAATGTTAAAAATATAATTAATGTTATTAGAATGATGATGATGATGATGGTGGTGGTGGTGGGGGTGGTGGTTAATGTCTATTGAGACTAAACTTTGTTCTATCGGACCTAAAGAAACAAATTATTTAGTTTGATTTATGATTTTATTCCTATACTCAAAAAGCTTGCCAAGAAGCCTCCCAAGCTCACTATAATTCTGACATCATAAAAGGCTAGGAAGGTTAGCATTGCAACAAAGATTATGAAACTGAGATCTAATGTGGTTGTATGCGGGGTACTCGAGAGGAAGTGGTTTTCATCCTCAATGTTCCTATTCTCACAGAGATGGCAAATCCTTTCCATCCATGGTGTTTTATTAACTGTCTAACGACCTCTTTCACTATGAAGCTCATGACAGTTTGTTTTAATCTTTGTTATATTAATTTTATTCTTTGAGCTAGCTAAAACAGAGAGATACTTTTGATCTTCTAGGGTGGGGTTGATGACCTTCTTATAATAACTTAATTTTCTTCTAGCTGCTAAATCTTTCTCACACCATATTTTTTCTTTGAACTTAGAAGTAACAATATTTTTAATGTTATTAATGTTTTGCAATGCATTATTCTCATGGATCTCCGAATGGTTTAACCAGGCCCTCGTGTCTCTATACCACCCCCGTTTGAGCCTTAGCTGGTTTTGGATAGAATTTAAAGCTAGCTTAGGAAGTCTATGATCACCTTTGTTATTGAGCTTGTGCTTGTACAACAAAATCCTAGTCATAGCTAGGCTCTCGATAGGGGAAAGACCTACTTATATAAGGAGAATAGGGTAGGGTGGATTTCTTTTAATTTTCAGGTTATACGTTATAAAGCGCTTTTGGATTTTCTCAATCTTTCTCCAGGATTCTCTAGATAAAATATGCACTGAATTGAAAAGAAAGAGATGTAGCTCTCAGGTGTGGCCTGCACCTGGAGACTACACTCACAAAACTTGAGAGATTTCTCTTGTTCACTCTATTCGATAATCAATCAAAATTTACATTTCATTAAATACATTATTAGGAATAGGAAGTTGCACCCACAACCCCATAACTTAGGAATATCCTAAACTGGGAGAAAGTTACAACCAGTAACCTTTTCTCTATTAATATCAAATAATATTAATTATTCTCAACTCCCCTTAATGAGAAAGGGTTCTCCTGACTCCTGAGCATCTTTCTAAACATTTCCAAATTCCTCGTGCAAAGGTTTTTGGAATGTCACCACATTGTCACAAGTTTTACAAATTTCAACAGCCAATTTCATTTGACTGTATTTTTTCTCTAACAAAATGGAACTGAGTGTCTATATGCTTGGTGTTTTTGTGAAACACTGGATTGTATGCTAATTTGATGGTGCTCTGGTTGTCGCTTTTGATAGAAGTGGGTTGCTTCTGTTCTTTTCCTGCATTTTTGAGAAGTCTCCTCAACCAGATTGCTTCACATGTTGCTGCACACAATGCTTGATACTTAGCTTCACATGATGACAAAGCTACAGTACTCTGTTTCTTGCTTCTCCATGCTATGACCTCGGAACCTATGTTGAATGCATAACCTGTGATGGACCTCCGATCATCCAGGTTACCTGCCCAGTCTGAGTCTGAAAAACCTGCTAGAGTAACATTAGATACATCAGTGTATAAAATACCAAAATGAAAAGTACCACAAAGATACCTCAACACACTTTTTGCTTTTGTCCAGTGACTTTCAAGCGGTTTCGACATGAATTGGCTCAACACACTAACTGAGTATGCCAAGTCAGTTCTGGTTGTTGTAAGGTATATCAGGCTGCCAACCAGCTGTTTGTACATTGTGGCATCTACCTCCTTAGTGCCATCATCACTGCTCAATTTCAGATTCTACTGCAAAGGTGTTGCTGTTGATCTACACCGATCCATCCCAAACTTTTCTAACAGATTTCTAGCATACTTCCCTTGGGTAAGAAAAGTTTGCCCAGTATATCTGAATACTTCTAATCCCATACAATAGTGAAGGCTTCCGAGATCCTTCATTTCAAAAACTTGTGCCATAAGCCTTTTGAGTCCTTTGATTAAATCAAATGCATTTCCTGTTATAATCATGTCGTCCACATACAAAGAAATCAAAATAATATGCCCCTGATTATTGTACTTGGTATACAAATTTGGGTCATTTAAACTTCTATGGAAACCATACTCTATAAAGAAAGAATCGACTTTTTCATACAAAGACCTGGGTGCTTGCTTTAATCCATATAAAGCCTTTTTCAATCTGCAAACAAGATGTTCCTGCCCCTGCTTTACATATCATTCTGGCTGTACTAAGTAAATTTCTTCTTTTAAATCACCATTTAAAAATGCAGATTTAACATCAAGCTGGTGTAATTCCCAATTATATTTAGTAGCTAAAGAAATAAGCATTCTGGTTGTATTTAGCTTTGCTACATGTGCAAAAGTATCATCAAAATCTATACCTTCCTTCTGTGAATATCCTTTTGCAACCAACCTAGCTTTTAACTTATCTATACTTCCTTCTGCATTCATTTTTGATTTAAACAGCCACTTACATCCTATAGGTGTTTTATTCTTAGGCAGCTCAACTAAATCCCAAGTATCGTTTCTAAAAATCGATTCCATTTCTTCATCCATTGCAGCTCTCCATTCCTTAAATTGACTAGCTTCTTTATAATTAGAGGGTTCTACAATGTTCAAAACATTTGACATCAAAGCATAGTTTCTCAACTTCAATGGTAATTGAGTCTTCCTACTTGACCTCCTTGGTAGGGGACTTACCTCAAATTTGTTTTCCTCTACAATAACTCTGCCTTCTTTTTCACCTTCTTGTTGTTCTTCTTATTTCTCTTCTTTGTGCTCCTGTTGCTTCTCCCTCTCTTCCTCACTGCTTTCGTCCAACAGCAATGGAATGTGCCAATCATCTCCAACATCAGCTTTCCTTTCATGTACCTGTTCATGAAAGACTACATCTCTACTGACAAATGTCTTATGAGACTCAGGATTGAACAGTTTGTATGCTTTAAACTCTGTGCCATACCCAACTAAGATGCATTCGACTGCCTTAGGGTCTAATTTTTTTCTATCAGCTTTGGGTACATGTGCAAATGCCTTTGACCCAAAGACTCTTAAGTGGTTTACTGCTGGTTTAAATCCATATAAGGCTTCAAAAGGGGTTTTGAAGCCAAGACACCTAGTAGGACTTCTATTTTTCAAATATACAACAGTATTTATTGCTTCTGCCCAAAAAATATTAGATAAACCCTTACCTTGCAGCATGCTCCTTGCACACTCCACCAATGTTCTATTTTTATGCTCTGCAACTTTGTTTTGCTGTGGTGTATGCGGCACTGTATATTGCTGAACAATCCCATGAGTTTTGCAGTATTTCATGAATTCCTTTAATTTGTATTCTCCTCCTTGATCAGATTGGAGAATTTTAATACTTTTTCCAAACTGTTTTTCCACCAGGGTTTTGAACTCTATAAAATATTGGAAAGTCTGACTTTTCTTGTTTAAAAAATAAACCCAAGAATACCTAGTGCAGTCATCAGTAAATAACAAAAAATAGTATGCTCCCCCTAGCGACCTTGTCTGCATGGGACCACATACATTAGTGTGCACTAGCTCTAAGATTTCTGTTTGCCTCCTCCTATCATGCACAAGAAACTGTTCTCTGTGCATCTTTCTTTAGGCACAACCATCACAGTTTAACTGAATGTTACGAAAGATGGGGAGACCTTCGACCATACCTTTCTTTTGTAACAACATGAGATCCTGCAGATTCAGATGACCAAACCTCTGATGCCAGAGTTGTTCAGCTGTCGACTCTCCTGCAACCATGGCTTTCTTTGATATACTTTTTGCATCCAACCTATATAGGCTTCCAACTCGCATGCCTGTTGCAACAATTTCATTCCTGCAATCCTTTATCACACAGTGAGTCTTGAAGAATTCGACATGCATATCTTGGTCAGCCATCATGGATACAGATATTAGGTTTTTCTTTATTCCAGGTACATATAAAACATTTGAAAGGTGACTAATTTTTCCATTTGGTAATTTAACTGAAATCACCCCATGACCTTTAATCTGATATCCATTATCATCCCCTAGATATATTTTTGATCCATTTATAATTTCTTCAATACTATTGAAAAATTCCTTATTACCTGTCATGTGAGAGGATGCTCCAGAATCGACATACCAGATGTCATCTTCATTCGATGCTGAAAGGGCACAGTCGACTGTGAAGAGTCGAAATTCATGACTGAAGTCTTCTTCTTCAACAAAATATCCTCTGTGTTTTGGATTTACCTGTCTCCTCCTTGCCTCATCAGCCTGCTTCTTATGATAAAAATCTCTCTGTATATGACCCATTTTTCCACAATAATAACATTTCTTTTCATAATGATTTGCAAGCATACCTTTCTGAGAATGCGGATTCTTCTGTGCTGTTCCTCCTTTTTGCTTTGATTGCTGCTGTGACTGCCTTCCTTTAGATAGTCTTCGTTTTTCCACCAGCACGAGATCGTCACTTTGGGGGTTCAGATTCAGGTTCTACCGTCTGTCTTCCTCTTGCTGCAAGATCGCAGTGAGATCATCGAACATGGGTGCTTTCTCCCTTGCGGAGATTCCAGTGATGAAGGTTTGAAAATCATCACGCATCCCATTCATTGTAATTGCAACAAGATCTTTATCAACCACCGCCACTCTAATGGCCCCCAATCCATCTTTAACATCCTTAATTCGCGCTACAAATGCAGTAGCAGACTCCCTTTCGTCCATCCTCATCGAGAATAACTTGCTTTTCAGAGCCAAAACTCTGTTTGTATTCTGGGTCTCATATAGATTCTTGATTTTCATCCAGATCTCCGCGGATGATTTACAATCTCTGATGTGTGCAATAACATTGTCTTTCATAGACATCTTCAGCAGGACTTTGGCTTTGTTTTCTCGTTTTTCCCAGTCTTCCTTCTGTGTGGTTGCGGTCAGCTTTTGCTCGTCGCCTGTCACTATAGCCCATGCACTCGTACCTTCGAGCAGAGTCTGGATCTTGAACTTCCAATTCGTGAAGTTAGACCCGTTGAGCTTACCAAACTCGTTAAGGTAAGATTCCATCGTATTACTCATTGTGAATCTACTTAACAACAACAAAAACAATACCTGTCAAATCGATCTGTCACCTCTGCCACCGATCTGCAGTGTCTGGCACTCCCACTCTAATGAGAAAACTCAGCGTTTCCAACACAGCCGAAACAATGATCTGATCACAATTGATCCGATCTGTCTCTCCCGGATTGATCTGCCACTTCACCGATCCTGCTTTCCTTGCAGATCGCCAAACGAAGTTGAGGTTTCCCGCAGATCTCCTCTGGCGCTTTCCCAATCTGTCTCTCCCGGATTGATCTGCAACTCCGCCGATCTGCTCCGTTTGCAAACTGCTAAACGAAGTTCACGTTGTTCAGGGATCTCCTTGGCGCTACCCCGAGCGACTTTCCCGGTAAAATCTGCACTTAGTGCGCTTTATCCCTCAAATTCCGCGCTCCAACACTGTTTATCCCTCAAAATCCGCACTCTAGCGCGATTTATCCCTCAAAATCTGCGCTAATCCCTCTTCTGGCGCGATTGTCAGCGCAAAATCCGTGCTAATCGGCCTTTCTGCTCAGAAAAAAAAAAATTTCCAAGTCCGAGGCAGGTGTTCTGCAGTCCACCTGCTTAATCGAGCACAGAGCTCTCGTGTACACACACAGCCACACAGGCACTTCAAGCCACACAGGCAATTCCACCACACAGGCAAGCTAGCTTCTACAGGCACTTCAGCCTCATAGGTGACAAAAGATCAGGCTCACTCAATCTGAGCTCTGATACCAATATAAAATATGCACTGAATTGAAAAGAAAGAGATGTAGCTCTCAGGTGTGGCCTGCACCTGGAGACTACACTCACAAAACTTGAGAGATTTCTCTTGTTCACTCTATTCGATAATCAATCAAAAGATTACATCATTAAATACAATACTAGGAAATAGGAAGTTGCACCCAAACACCATAACTATAGGAACTAATCCTAAACTAGGGAGAAATTTACAACAATGTAACCATTTTCTCCATTAATATCAAAATAATATTAATTATTCTCAACTGCTGCAACCCCAAACCTCACATTCATATAATATAACAAGAGTGACTAAAGTTTCAAAGAGGAACTTCTTTTTATCCCACACTACGAGGTTTGTTGTTTTACAATTATTTTCAAGACCAACGTAAGCTTTCCACCCCTCATTAATTCTTTTTTCAATGCTATAGTTCCAGTTGAGCTTGTGATGAATATCAATTCCAAGGTACTTGTAAGAATACACCTCCTCTAAGTTATTATTTTCATACATAAAATTAGCATAGGTGTCCTTCTTGGATTTGATAATCATAACTTTTGTTTTGTCAATATTAACATTCATACCCATGGTAGAGTAGAAATCCTTAAGAAGCCTAAGTTACTTATCAAGATTAGATGGATACCTTGTGAGGAGAACAAAGTTGTTATCATAGAGAAGAAGGATGACGACTATCCCAGCTAAGATCATGCCAACACATCCTACTTCCTCTAAATAACATTCGAGCTTGTCAATGTAAATGCCAAATAGTGTAGGGGAGAAGGGGCAACCTTGTTTAACTCCAATATTACACTTAATATCTTTCGACCACCCCTAATTTCTCTTTAGCTTGGCAATTACATTCTCATATAACCTAATAACAGCAGCTCTCAACTTGAAAGGAACTTTTATCTCTTCTAATCTATTCCAAAGGTTGTTTCTAAGAACCATATCGAAAGCCTTTCTAAATTCCACAAAGAAACAAAAGAGATTGGACTTATCATTACGACATTCCTCCATAATGATCCTAAGCGTAACGAGGTGGTTTGTTGTTGAGTGATTCCTTCTAAAAACCGCTTGGCCTTTAGCCCGCTTACCTTCACTTTCAAGCCATATGCTAAACTTATTCTCCAAAATACTACCATATAACTTAGCTAAGACAGGGTTGATCATAATTGTCCAATAATCAGAGGTGTTATTTGTATCCCCATTTCTAAAAATAGGGATAATAAGGCTCTCAGTCCATAGCTTAGGGAACCCTTGTTTGACTGCTTGATTTAAAAGCTACCTAAGAGAGGTGTAAGAGATTCTGTTGTCTTTTACGAATGTAGTGCCACTTTTTTTTTAATTAAGGCTTGTATACTTTTATCTTGTCCATTTTAATAGATTCATCAACAACTTCCTTAATTACTCTCCTCACACTTTTACATATTAAATATCATTTTAACATTATATTTAATAATAAATATATTTTTTTAATATTATATTTTTATATAAAATTATTTATAAATAATATTTATTTATATTTTAAATTTATAATATGTTATAATTTAGTATGAATATTAATGTAAATAGTAATATTTAATATATATTTGATAACTTTCAAAATATTTAATATTTAAAACCATTATTCATTATTATGTTCCAAACCTACATTTCTACGTGAAAGTATAAGTAATTTGGGAATTACCTACATTTTTGAGTGAAAGTTTAAGTAATTTGGGATTTAATTGACGTATAGCTAAGCTTTTGACCATCAAAAAATAACATAAGAAATTTATAATTGAAAATATAATAAAAAGCTTATTATTCAAAAATATTATAATATACCAATATTTTTTTGAGTGAAGGTTTGGTTGTTTATTATATTAGGAAAATATTATATCGGATATCGCTTTGTGCTAGACCACAAATTTATAGTCTAAGTAACCAGCACACAAGCCTTCGTTAACTAATTACCTGTACCTAATATTAGTAACACAAATTTCTAATCTTGAGATTGCTAATAGTTTTCCTAATCATAGCCTAGCATCCAAGTAACAGGAACAGGCACGCAGACCTTCGTTAACTAATTTCCTATGCATATACACCAAAAAAGAAACTCAGACACAAAAATGGAAACAGACCATTAGAATAGTTGAGGCCAAGCCCGATGATCGTCCTTGCGGTCTGTATGACTTGAAAATTTAATGCCATGTCTTGACGACATTGTGAGGGAAGCTGGAAAGCCAAATGCCATTCCCTTCCGGCAGGTATCATGATAACCATTGTGCCACAGATGAAGATCACCCGCGCTGGGATACAAATATATCAACATTAGAGGCGCCAAGGAAAACCGAAAATTGAAGAAACCGAAAATTTAAAACAAGGTTAAAAAGCGAAGTATTAGTTTGGGCAAAATCCATATCATGATCGGACCTTTAGAGTCATGATTCAAATTTCTGGGATCACTTGACAATACTTTATGAAGTTCTTAAAATTCCCATTATGATGTGCAACTCTTTATTTTTTCGATCTCCCTTCCTCGCAAGAACTTTCTGAAACGAAACTTGAAGGCATTCTTTAAAAGATTTGAGATTTATTGAACCTCATTGTTTTAGCCTTGGTAACCTATACCACTATATTCTGGTTCAACCCCACTCTGCTAGTGTTAATCATATATATTACTGCTTTTTAGCCTTTAAAGCTACATTGTTGATTGTATAGTGGGCTTTGGGTTTAAATCGAATATAGTGGGCTTTGGGTTTAAATCGAAAATATTGATGGATTTTGCCTCTTCACACAAAGTTTCATGCATTTTAATTAAAATGGCTTGAAATAAAATTCTAAGAGTACAAATTCACCAACAAGATAGAGATGGAAAATATTGATGAATTTTGCCTCGTCCCAGAAAGTTCCATGCATTTCTTTTAAAATTGTTGAGATTTTCTGTTTAGAATGAAATAGGCAAATATCTCTGAAGGTGACAACAATAGAAATTCAGTTCCTAGATTAACTCCAGTTTGTTGGGAGGGAGTTAATGCCTCCTATATTTGATGTGAGTGAGTTAATGAGGGTCTTAGATTCTCTATGCTATATAACAGGCAATCATTCGGATGTTGGCTAAGAGAGTATGAGAATTTTGTGAGGATTTCTTGATGTAATCTCCTGTTTTGATTAATAAATTGCCGATGCCTATGTTTTGTGGACGTAGCCCAGATTGGTTGGGTGAACCACGTTAAAAGTTGTGTCTTATGTGCTTGATTATTTCTGTTGTGTGTTTATTTAATTTTGTTGTGCCTCTGGATTCCAACAATTCGTATCAGAGCGCGTTGGAGGAGCGGCACTGCTGGAGGTGGAGCGCTAAGGCGTGGAGGCGCTGGTGCTGAGAAGGTTTTGTGCGTGCATGCTTGTGGTGCGTGCTATAGGTGTGTATGACTGAGGGTGTATATCACTGCTGTGCGGAAGTCAGACAGACCAAACCTGCATGCTAGTGCGAGGTATGCAATGCGTTTTGGATTTTTCGTTTTATTAGGCGCAGTGAGAGCAGTGTATAACTGCGTTTAATATAATGAGCACAGATTGAGCGCTACATAATCATTTTGAAAGCGTTGTATAATCATTTTTTGAAAGCGCTGCATAATCATTTTTTATTCGAGTGCTGCATAATTATTTTGGATCCTTAAGAGCAGTGTATAATCTGCGTTTAAATGTACTGAAATGAATGGATAAGTGTAAAGGACAGTCAGTCTTTATACGAACTTTGTACCTGAAGACTTATGATCCCGGAAATGCAGAAGCGAAATCGATTCGTATCTTTTTTTCATGTAATTTAGCAGAGTCCGATAGTAATCGGTTGAAAGCTGGTTTGTTTTTGGCGTTTTTGGAGGAGGCTTAGCGGGACCCAGCGTTGGATTCGTGTGCTACAGGTCTACGTTGGAGGTTTGATACAAATAAAACTCAAATAAACATTATACATTTGGTCCGTTTGGTATATCCTCACTCTTTGTGCGTACCTAAATTGATTGGTTGCAAAATCAAGCTCTAGTCCGCTGGTGGAGTGCGCAGTCAGTTTTTTTTAAATAACGTAGCGCCAGTTGTATTATGGGAATGTTTGATGGTAGAAGAGCGCCAACGCACCAACAAAATTTGTAAACCCACAGGGGTTTGTTATTTGGTTTGTTGTCTGTGTTGAATGCTTTTTCCTTGGAGTAGTAACGCTCAAAACAGGCCAGGAAAATAAAGATTTAACAGATGAAATATACCGCTGGTGCGTATGTGCATATTTATGTGCTGGGATATTGAGTTTTTTTTTTTAAAAGGACGTATATTACATTTTTTGAGAAGTGCATATGGCAGAAAGTTTTTTTTTAATATAAGTGCAAAGGGCAGTTTTTTGTTTTAAAGGCAAAGCCAGAAAGTCATAGGCAGTTTTTTTTTAAATTGTTGGTTAGTTTTGGAGATTATTGTGTTTTTTGCTGATACAAAATGGCGAAAACTCAAAGTTCCCTGTTTGAAATTGAGAAGTTTAATGGCAAGAATAATTTTGAAATTTGGAAGGTAAAAATGCATGATTTACTTGTCCAACATGGCGTGGCAAAGGCATTGTTGGGCAAGTCAAAACAACCTTACAACATCACAGATAGTGAGTGGGTCGAGATGGATGAAAGAGCGATTAGTGCTATTCGACTATGTCTCGCTGATGATGTCCTGTTTAATATTGTGTCGGAGACAACAGCTGCTGGTTTGTGGAGGAAACTGGAGAAACTGTACATGACCAAATCCTTAACCAATAGGATTCTCCTGAAGCGACAGTTGTACAGTTTGCGAATGAAGGAAGGTACATCGATTGCTGATCATTTAAATGCTTTTAATACTCTTCTTGTGCAATTACAAAGTATAGAAGTAAAAATTCCATCCGAGGATAAAGCTATTACTTTATTGTGCTCGTTGCCCGAGTCATGGGATCATTTTGTTCCTTCTATAAGTCTTAGTTCATCAGAAACTATTGAGTTTGATGATGTAGTTGCA